>ML256060.1:0-45931 GCA_005239495.1 Nicotiana undulata | reverse complement strand
CGTTTAAGCGTCATAACTATTATGTATCGACCACAACCTATTTTATGATGAAACAGACAACACATACCCTATTTATATGACTTCACACAAGTCAAAACAATCACCTAACAGCCCAAACACCATCAATAATAATCATATTGAGCCTCCCAAAACAGTCCACACACAACCTAATCACTTCACACATAAGATGACCACCGTAGTCATATCAAACGACCCAGAAATGTTACAACGAACGACCAGCTCAAACCCTACATCTATATGGTGTTTCTCCACACCCTTCCTCCTCCAAAACACCACAAAAAATTAGTAAAACACGCAGCCCAACAACAACACAAAACAGTCCGCTACAAGTCAAATAACTCGAACTCACAGCTTTTGATCACCGTCCCGTGAGTTCTAACTATTAGGAAATACATTTATCAACCTTCCTTGATATTTAAAAACTTAAATGCATATATTAGACATTTCTTAACTATGAAGTAACTTCCAAAACTCTAACTACAAAGAAAAAGAAGAGGTGGTATAATGACACTTACATCGTAGGGATCGTTTTGATGTTATTGCTTCTCGATTTCATGCCCGGGATGATATTCTTCTTTGAAACCTAGAAGATAGCTTGAGGTTATGTCTATGGGTGTTCTCTGATCATTTTATGCTGAATAATGAAGAGAAATCTGACCTAATGTTTATATATATCAAGTTTGGAAAAGTTAAAGAGGTGCTAGCTTGGCACCCTAGGATTGGTCCATCTTCTGACGCTTATATCTTTTTTCCTGATGTCGTATGAACGAAGGCTTAAAAGAGTTGGAAACTACATTACAAGACCTTCAATTTGGTATATAATATGTCCCAATAAGACCTCATATAATACATGAAATGTATTGCTCAAAAAGCTTTAGTGATCCACCTACTTGTTACTTATGATTTTTGCGCAGTCTCGCGAATTTGCAAATATCTCTCTACTCCTATGTCGTATCGATGAACGGTTTAATGCGTTGGAAACTGCACTCATAGATCTTCAGTTTGGTCGGTAGTCATACCCTAATTACAAGTATATCGGGAGAAAATCTCAGTTACATTTGACCTAATGTTAAGCACATTATGAGTGTAACTTGTGAAGACCTTTGCCAACTTTTGTTCCACCACTTGCTTGACTTCAAAACGTAGAACACAACTATCATACGATAAAAATTAACTCATAGCATAACCTTCTTATCATGTAATGAACCATAGTCTCACCCTAAAGTACATGTTATAACATTCCAAACTCGTCAACTTTCGACGAAACTTATTTTCTTCAATTGGTTTAGCTTCTAAGCTTTCCAACCCTCTTGGTACTCGTTATTCATGATCTTAAATATTTGTAACCTCCAACGTAACATGATTAACTTACTTTATATTCCATCAAATAGAAATTTATTTCTGAGATTACATCAATTGACTTACGTGTACTCTCACGTACGAAAACATGGGGTATAACATGATTTCGGGGGTGCTTACGAGTTATTCATCATTGTAATACGAGAAATACCATCATTCACCTTGAAAATCCCGTTTTGTAGTACGTAATTAAAGAAAAATTATGATTTCAAATACTAATATGAGTAATCAATATAAGCATCTATTGTTGGTTTGCCCGACAGTGATATTAAACGCCATCACAATTTTTAATGAATTTCAGATCGTGACAAAGGAGGCTCAAATTCAAATGCATAGGACAACATAAGAATAATTGATATAGTATGTAAAGTTCATATATTTATTGTTCATTATTGTGTAATTTTTTAACTAATAAAATTATTTTTATATAATTTAGTCTAAAATAATTAAATTAGTAACAAAACAAATAGAGGAAATAAACAAAAACTTGGGAAGAAAGTAATTTTTCTCACAACATTCCGTGTTCATTAAAGTATCCAAGAAATAGTACAAATTAAATAAGTCATATTAGTGGTTCGAATAAGGGAGGATATAATACACAAAATCTAATTGATTGCAAAATCATAGATATTTGAAAAATAATTATATGTATATTCTTAAATATTAGATAAATAATTCAAATAACTGTTTTGTTTTGTGCGAAAATAATATTTGAAAAATAAAAAAGGCGAACGGTATTTCGTTAAAGCCATTCGCGCTTTTAATATAGTATAGATTATATAATATGGCTAACCATAAGAACTTTACTTATCAACATAACTCGACGGATTAAAGCAAAGCATTTTCTATCACGAGTATATCTATTTTTTAAGGTTCGAACACAAGACCTCTAATTGAGAAAATTTATACTTTTCCCGTTTATTTTTGTCAACTATGGACTTTACATATTCTTTAAAAAATAATAAATGAAGTGCATAATTTACAATGATATCTATATTAACTGATGTATATTTTTAATGAATTTAAGAAAATTTTAAAAAGTAATTAAGATTGTGATTATAATATGAGAAAAAAAAAATTATATTCTTTTAATATACTAAAAATGGTAAGTAAAAGTGAAAATCTAATTTTATAATACTAGACAAAGTAAAAGTAAGAGGGAGTATGTCATATCAAGATGATGAAAACAATTAGACAAGTATTATTATTTGTTTTCCTAATCATGATCCTTGGACTTTTTCCACTTTTGATCATTTATTCTATTTGCGAGAAACATCCAGGAAAGTCATGAAACAATAGTACAAATTCCACTCCCCTATCACTACATGATTTTTAGGGCCCGTTTGATCATAATTTTATTTTTTTTCATAAATTTTTTAATTTTTATATTGAGATGAATTTTGAATTTTTTTAAATTTTTTAAATATTCCAAATATATATTTCCAATATTTTTACTTTAGTTTATTCACAAAAATTAAAAAGCAGATCAAAATTATATTTATGTCCAAACGTAATTTTAGTTTTTAAATATCATTTTCAATTAATCTTCTTTTTTTACCTTTTTTCTTCTTAATTTTACAATTCTTATGTCAAACGCCCACTTAATTTCCCTTAGACGAAGTCCTTCCTCCCTCTATATATATATAGTTTTCCACTCCACTTTCCACACTCAAATAGTAACACTATTAAAACTCCTCAAATCTTTATCCCATATTTCTCCTTCAACTTCTGCGTCTTCTCCAATTCCCAAAAAAAAAATCTCAAAAACAAAAATCCAAAGAACTTGCTGAATTTAAGCATTTCAATGGAGAATCTAGACGAGTATTTCACACTGGACAATTCCATCTCTCAATCTGAGTACCTTTTTTCCTCAAGTTCTCCTTGTTGTGAGTATTTTCCACCTTATTTTCCTTCTGATTCATTCAATTTCCTTCAATTTGTATCTAATTCATCAAATTCGAGCTCCGAATCAGCAAATTTAGTGCAAAACCAAAGCAATTTCTTCAAGCTTGAATCGGAGCCGTCGATTTCAAGCTTCGAATGTATGAATTTCGAGCAAAAGGAGATCAAATGCCTTGAATTTGAATCAGAAACTCAACTAATCATAGACAGCACGGAATCAGCAGATTTGATGAATGACCAAAGCGATTTCTTCAGGCTTGAATCGCAACCGTCGATTTCAAGCTCTGAATCTATTGATTTTGTTGAAAAGGTGAGTAACTGCTTTGAATTTGCATACAAACCTAAAATAATCATCGATCTCACATCACCTAAGTCGAATAAACGCAAGCCTTCATTGAAGAGTGATTTGTTTGGAATTGAATCTCAACCGTCAATTTCCAGTTCTGAATCTATGAATTTCGGGCAAAAGAAGCGCATATGCTTCGACTTTGGATCGGAACCGTCGATTTCAAGCTCTGAATCTATAGATTTTGTGAAAAAGGAGTGTAAATGCTTTGAATTTGAATCGAAACCTAAGATAATTATCGATCTTACATCTCCTAAATCGAGTAAATTTAGTGAGCCCAAATCTTCATTGAAGAAGGATCATTTTTTTGGACTTGAATCGCAATCATCGATTTCAAGTTTCGACTCTATAGATTTGGAGCAATGCTTCGAATTTGAATCGAAACTTCAAGCAATTGTAGACATTACGTCACCTCAAAAATCTCAAGTCGCAAGCTCTAAATCGAGAGATTTAAAAGAGCGGAAGCCGTCATTGAAGATTGATTTACCTCCAGTGAAGAAATTAGATTGGATTGATTTTGGTAATTCGTCGGAAACAGAGTCGGAATCGGTGTTGTCCACTCAGCAGCACGTTAGTGATGAGGGTTCCACCGTGGACGGTGACGTGAAGCGGCGGAGAGATGCGGAGGAAGGAGGAGAAGAGGCGGCAGTTAAGAAATTAGAGAAGTGTATGAAGGAAGATGAATCAGTGGTGAAAATGGAGTGGCCGTTAACGCCGTCAAGGTGGAACTCCTTTTGGGATCAGAATTCGAACGGAATGTTTAACGTTCCGCTATTGTCACCGTTATCTCCTCATCCGTCGTTGGGCTGTCCGCAGCTCATGGTCGTCTAAAAGTGACTTATCATTATTGACACGTTTTTTTTATATATTTCTAATCACAAGAATATTAAAAAATTTATTCTTGCGTCCTATCAAACACTGTCGAATAAGTTAAATGGAGGAAAAACATTTAATTTTGTCCTTTTGAGCTTTGACTCCCTAACAATGACGACAATATGAAGGGAAAAACAATAAAAGCAATAGGAATAAGGAGCCACAAAAAAAATAAAAAATAAAAAAATAAAACAAAGAGAGTTGTTCAGAGTTTTGAGGTTAACAGGCCAGTTTTTTATTTATTATTTATTTATTATTATTCACTATTCAGCATAGCATTCGTATTTGGATAAGGTTCATTAAAGGGAAATTATTTCTACGAGGATTTCTCATATATAAAATTCAAACTCGAAACTTTTAATTACCAGTGAAGAAATTTTACCGATCCCATCATAATCCTTTATGGGAACAGGACAACTGATTTACTTGCAAAATAAAGGGAAATGGTGTTTATATATATATATATNCTATTACAAATTGCTTCGCCATCATTTTCGGATTCATTGTATGGTGTTTCACGATCATGTAATACGAATTTATAATTTATAGTGATTTTTTCATGTGAAGTACCTGATGAATATCGGGTTCATGTCTTGATATTTTGAAGTCATGCAATACGAACAGAAATTATTTCCTATAATAATTTTATATATATATATATATATAAAATTATTATAGGAAATAATTTCTGTTCGTATTGCATGACTTCAAAATATCAAGACATGAACCCGATATTCATCAGGTACTTCACATGAAAAAATCACTATAAATTATAAATTCGTATTACATGATCGTGAAACACCATACAATGAATCCGAAAATGATGGCGAAGCAATTTGTAATAGTCGCTAGGGACCTACAAAAGTTTAGGCCAGTCGGAGTCTGTATTTTTTTCGTGTTGTATGGCTATGAAACGCCATAAAACGAACCCAAAAGTCATGACAAAAGTAATGAGTTTTGATCACTCGAGCATTTTTATGGAACTATGAAATTTCAAGGCAGTTGGAGTCCATGAAAAGAATTCTACAAAGTAAGCATGTAGTATTACACACGAAAAAATAGATAGAATCATACATTCGTGTTGCATGACCTAAAACACCATAAAATGAATTCGAAAGTCATAGCGAAACAATCAGTACTTATCACTAGGACGTCAGGACCTAGAAAATTTCAGGAGAACCGAAGTCCGTCAAAAAGTTCTACAAATGCAACATTTACTAATATACAAAAAAGTGGATATAATTATAAATTTGTATTGCATGACCAAAAAACAAATATGAATCCATAGTCGGGGCGAAGCGATGAGTATTAATCACTAGGCCATTTCTTATGGGCCTGCAAAAATTCAAGCCAATCGGAGACCGTCAAAAATTCTATAAAATAACATGTACTGATACACACAAAAAAGTGAATACAATCACAAATTTATGATGCATGACCACGAAACACCATACAATGAAACCGAAAGTCATGCAATGCAATACCTATTTGTCACTAGGTTATTTCTTATTTGTCTACGAAATTTCAGGCCAATTCCCGTCTTTAAAAAAACTTCTACAAAATTTGCATGTATAGATTATTGCATATAACAATATCAAAAAACAAGTTTGTATTTGTTTCTCCAATAATCTACTATAATTAGTTAAATTACACGGATAGTATATTATTAATGTATATAACTTAAATCCATTTATAAATCGACATTAAATAACTTGTCTAATCTAGAGAATACAACTTTCAAGTGATAAAAACAGGTGAAATTCAAAAATAGCTAGATTTACAAGTGGTCATTCAAAAATAGTCATAGTTTCAAAAGTAATTAAATTTTGGCACTTTTCATGTAAAGATAAATCTGAACGAAAACATTATTCAAAATCAGGAAAATACTCTAGCATAATATACTAGAAATTATGGAACTCCAATATATTATACTAGACTTCCAGCATAATATATTGGAGTTCCAGTATAATATACCGGTCTAGCATAATATGCTGGAAGTTCATACACAGTTACTTCAATCTCCAGTATATTATGCTGAAACTTTTCGTGTGTTGGAGCTCTAGCATAATATGCTGGAATATCATGCACGCGTGCACCGATCTCCAGTATATTATGCTGGAATTTTCCGTGTTTAAGCAAAATAGTGGCTATTTTTCAATGACTTTGCAAACACTAGTTATTTTGAATTACCAATTTAAAAACTAGCTTGCTCGTACTATTTTTACGATAAAAACAGAAGCCGGCTGGCCTTGTAAATTTTCATAGTATTGTTGTGCCTTTAGAAACACACAATTCTATACCAAAGTTTGGACTATTGTGAATTCATGCTACTAACTAGGTATCTCTCGAGATTCATTCTGATTATTGTGAACAATTAGATTCTTAAGAAAAATAACTTTTTCTTCTTTCATTTTTTTGGCTGCATCGATATAGTTGTTTTCGTGTGAGTTACGGATTCAAGCGGTAAAAGCAGTCACTAACACTTGTTGGAATGCGAATTTTCTCTAAACCTTATGTGAATACAAAACATTTTGTGCACCAGGCTATCTTTTTTTGGCTGCAGTGTAATACCAACTTATTTTAAGTTTGTACCTCTTATAGTACATAATTATCAATTTAATATACGTTTTGATTTTGGTTAGCCAAAAAAAAAAACAAGTTAGACTTATTCGAGAATATTTTTTTTTGGGTGTAAAAGATGACTATTTATATTATATTAAGGTAGAGAAGTACAAGAAGTGGCGAAGACAGGATCTCCATGAAAGGGGTTTAAATTTTTTTTCCTGTATCTAGTGGAAATTGAACCTATGACCTTATGAAGGTTTTGAACCCCCTTGACCACTAAACTACACTTCTGAGTTGTATTAAGGGGGTTCAAAACTTAATATATAGAGGTAAAAAATAGATTTTGCTTTATATATACTGTGTAATTTTTCGGCGAAGGGGATTCGGATGAACCCTCTTCCGCCCCCCTAAATCCTCCCCTGAGTACAAGTACTTCATGTCGTCGTCGTTTCTATTGAGGTCGAGGATTTCTTTCATGCGAAAGTATAGTTAGAGTCCTAGAAGGGTGACCTCGTGTTGGGTCGTGACAAGAGGGGAACACATGAGAAAAATTATCGTTAGTGGTTCCCATATCCTTGGAAATACAAAAAGAACGTCCATGAGGACTAGGCAAATAGTTGGAGGGTGGAGGAGTGGATGGTTCCACTCTTCTAACAAAATGTTTCCCTGATTGGTCGTCCTTCAAACCTTTGCGAACAAAAGATGGCAGAGTCCAAAAATAGTGATGCCTACCGAACTATCTATATGACTTTCAGTCTTTGCTAGTAAATCAACTACTTGATTTTGCTTCCTATAGGTGTAGAGTATGACTGGATCATCCAGCTGTGCGAGATGGTACCTGTGATCACGAATAAAATTAGCATATAAAGGATGCGATATTTGTAGTATACTGGTAAATGCTTGTGCTTATAGGTTCACTTCAAGTGGATTGTATCCATGAGTAAAAGTCAATTGCAAACCATGGTATAAAGCAAGTAACTCAAATTCAACACTCCCTTGTGTGAGATGGTGTCCCGCAAATCCTTTGAGACAGTTACCTGATGAGTCACGTATTAATCCTCCAATTCCGCCCTGCCTTGTACTCAGATTAGTTGAACCATCGGTGTTTAGTTTGAAGGTTGCAAAACTAGGGGGTGCCATTTGAGAGGCAAGAGTATACGACTATGTAAGGACGCTTGTAGAGCAGTAATGTAATAGTATTCTACTGCCATGTTAAGTATGTGAGTTGGGGAGAGATGTTATACTTGCGCGATTTTTTTTTGCATTTCTAGTTAGCCATATATACCAGAAACATAAAGGTATGAGTATGGAATTGGGTATATTAAAGCAGTTCGGAACATCAATGTGTAAAATAACTTGTTTCAGCCACTGAATTGGGGGTTCCTCAAGAGTATCCAGTTGAACGATGACTGGGAGCATGTTAAGTTTAGACCATAGTTGTGTGGCTATTGGGCATTCAAGGAGGAGATGGGTAATAGTTTCGAGATTACTTAGGCAAAGGGTACACGTATCAGTAGTAAGTATACCTAGGTGGTGATAGTGCGCCGTCGTAGGTAGACGATGGTGACCATAAAGCCATAGAAAATATTTTATTTTTAGAGGTATTTGGAGTTTTCAAATCCACTTTAATGAATGACTAGGGGTTGTAGGTAAGAAATGGTGGTAGAGGGATTTAGTGGAGAAAGTTCCACGTGTCGTGAGGAACCAAGCAAATGATTCAGAAAGAGGTGTATAGTAAGGATGTGGACATTAAGTATTCTTTGTAAGAATGATGGGAGTAATTCAAAAGGAATGGATGTAAATTCCCAGCGGCCAAGGGGAAGATAGGTAGAGACGGTAGTTGTATAGGCTTGACGTGGTACTGGACCAGTGGTAGAGCTTCGAAGAGGTTTTTGTTGTAATTCAACTAGTTGTTTATCCAAAAATTTATAATAGAACCATCACTATAACCATTTTATTCCTTGTTGGCTTAGTCGCCGGCTAGTAACAAGGTTATTCCAAAATGAAGGAGCCATTGGTGATCGATCCCCTCGGTGGTAGAAGAATTTGTGGAGTAGAGGGGCAGCTTATAAAGAAGATGGGTGTTTGGGTAGGCACCAAGCTTGACTCGCTAATAAGGTCTGATTTTTTAGATAAAGTTGTTGGATGCTCAGGCCACCATGTTGTTTTGGGGTGGCAACTTTGTGCCATTTAAATAAATAGATTTTCCCCGAGAAAATTGCGTTGGTAGTTTTCTAGTTGGTGGATTATATACTTAGGAAGTTTAATATATTGCATCACATGATCTAGTAAACTGTTGAGGGTGGAGTTTATCAGAGTGCTACGTCCTACCACGCTGAGGAAGTTTGTTTTCCAACCAGCGAGTTTAGTTTTAAAATTATCAAGAAGGAATTGAAAATCACGTTTGGACGGTCTGGTAGTGAAGATGGAAAATCTAAGGTATTTTCCAAAAGATATGCCTTCATTAGACATGTCAAATGGACCGGGTCGACCCACAAACTGGTCCACATAACCCATTACAATTGACCCTTTAACCGGTCCATGACCCACGAAACCCAAACCGGACCAACCCATTAATTTAAGGGGTCTGGGCGGGCTATAATATTTTGACCCACTGAACCGGACTGGACCGGAACCGGAACTGGTAGCTGACCCACATGCCAACTGGCCCGGACTAGTGGTAAAAGTTGAATCTAGACATTGAAGAAAGAATATAGTACCAAACACAATGAGGCGTCTTATCGAAATAGTCGAATTCCATATGTTTCTCAAGTTTTAATGTTAATAAAGTGTGATTTTTCTTTCATTTTTATTCTAACTGGCTTCAAGGACATGTAGTAATTTCACATTCGTAAATATGTATAAAGTTTGAAATTTTTATCATTTATTAATTTTTAACTTTTTTTAATTAAATTAAATTCAGCCCATTAGGGCCCGGGTTAAGGGTTTACGGGTTAAGAGTCCGGGGCGGGTCAACTTGTTTGATCAATGAGTCAAAATCGGACCGGCCCCTATAAGAAAGTGAACCGAACCAGCCCGGTTAAGAACCCGCGGGCCAAAAGTCAACGGGGTTGGGTCCGGATCAGGTCGACCCATTTAACAGGTCTAGCCTTCATGTATAGGTATAAAAGTGAGAATAAAACTTTTATCATACGGAGTGCAATTTTTGGAGAAAAAGACTTTTAATTTTTGATAATTAATCTTTTGACCAGAATTTTGGTTGAATCCATTAAATATATTCCCAAGCTGTAAATCTTATGTAATGTGGAAATTTTTTGCTTCTTGTGTCGATGTAATGGAGATTCTTGGAATAAAGGTAGAACTTCTCCAGATTTTGAAAGGTGTGAAATATGAGTACTTTTTCTATTTACAAGTAAAAATACATGCCTTAAGTGATGCTCCATCGTATAAGCTATGTGGATTTAACTTTTAAGATTTTAATATTAAATTTATTATGGGTGCAAATTTATCATTTGTTATGATTTTAAAGAGTTTTTACACGTAAATCTGTATTTAGCATTGAAAGTACTATTAGATTCAAATCAACTTAGCATCTGTGTGCTTTTTAGGTGTCTATACATATTTGTACGTGCGTTACTCGAACTGTTCTTTTATATATTTTATTTATTAAAAGCCTCCTTGGAATGGAGGGGGTTTGACGGAGCTCTACCAATTTTTCAAACCGAGCAGATTCAGGATTTAAAATTTACGCAAACTTATAGTGATCTCATGTTAATATATAACCGTACCAACGGACTGGATTCCAAGATAAAATTTCTTATATATTTGTTGAATTTTTTCGTATAAATATAAGATTTGAATAAATTTACTGAATTTACGTAAACCCAGAATAACTACGATAGATCTGCCCCTCCCCTAGTTTCACAGTGATCAAGAATGTTCTCAGTTCTGCAAAAAAAATTCCAGTTGTTAAAGTTATGAATAATTAGAACAGTAAACAAAGTAACCATTTGCTTACACCTTGCAAGATAAAAAAATTCGATAAATTAGATGGGCATTCGAAGATGGGGTGAGACAGAGGCGGATTCAGGATTTAGATTCTGTGGGTTCAATTTTAAGATTTTTAACATTGAATCCATTATATTTTTAAAGTTATGGGTTCAGACCTAACATTTATTATAATTTTTATGAATTTTAGACATAAAATTATGCCCCACGACGAATATAGTAGGTTTAGATGAACCCGATGGTCATACTTTATATCCGCCCCTGAGTGAGACAAATTTATCTGAATTTGGGGGGCACATCAGATCATAATTAAGTGATATTGAGATAAAAATATATATTACTATTTCATTATAATTAAGTGATAAACCCTAGCTCCGAAAAAAAAACATGGCATACACTTATTATTTTAACACATACATAAATGTTTTCTTAGGTATAAATATATAAAGGACACATGATATACATGTAGTTGTTGCTTTGCATGTGCAGTGTAGGTAAATATTTTTTTATGTACGAACAAAGGCGGATTCAGAATTTCAGAGGCCGACGGGTGCACCACCACCTTTAAAAGACACATTGTATGCACTTATTATTTTGAAATACGCAAAAATGTTTTCTTAGGTATAAATATATAAATATTTTTTTAGGCACGAACATAGGTTGATTCAGAAATTTATAGGCCGATAGGTGCACCACTACTTTTAATATAAACGTCCAATTTAAATATATGGAATTCAATAATAACGTGACAACTAGGGGTGTACAAACCGAACCGGAAAACCGCACCAAGCCGAAAAACCAAATCAAACCGATTTAAAAACCCGACTAGGTTTGGTTTGACTTGGTTTGGTATTGAGTAAAAAAACCCGAATCAAACCGACATATAAATATATAATTTTTATATATTTTTTTAAGACTTTATATTGAATTTTCTTTATAAAAATATTAAAATATTTGAGATCCTCTCATGTTAACCTAGAAAGTGTACATTAACGAAAATTATTGTTAGACGACTAAGAAAATAACTATCATGTATTACTAAAAAAATCTCCTATTAGAATATTTTAATAGATCATATGTTTGTCATTTTTTTTTTAATATTTACTAAACATGTATTAACTTATTAAAACTTTATCTATAACTTTAACAAAGTAAGATTGAAACTATATTCATGTAAAAAAAAATCGAAAACCCGAAAAATCCGATAAAACCGAACCAATCCAAACTGATATAATTGGTTTGGTTTGGTTTTGATAAAAACCAAACCAACCCGGTCCATGTACACCCCCAGTGACAACTAAAGAAGCAACTACAATTAGTTTATCAGATGAACGTTACACCAACATCTCTTTCAATTAGGTAGATAATTTGACAATATTTATTTAATTTAATTTTTATTACAGCTGGTTGTCCACTTCTTTCACATGTAAATAGATCATATGGATTATTTTTTGTGCTAAAAATTCAACATAATTTTATTTTCTGTTACAAAATAATTTGCATTATCGAGATAAATTTGTAATTAAGCGGACAATATTTTAAGAGAAGAATTGTGAATAAGGTAACTATTGATCTTAATATAACACTTGGATTATTTTAACTAAGATTAGTCTGCCTTTTAGTTTTTTAATGAAAAAAAATATATTTAGAAAATTTGAAGCACGTCTAATTCCTTAGCACCCAAACCAACCCTCGAGGGTGGAAAGTAACACATTTTATTCTTAGGTATTTTTTTGGTTATGCTAGTTGCGACATCTCTATTAGTCCATCTGTTTTAATTTAAATGACATATTTTTCTTATTATCCCGTTTCAAAGAATGACATAATTTTATATTCGGAAACAATTCAACTTTAAAATTTTTATTTACTTATTTTATCCTTAATGAGTAGCTTTTATACCCACACAAACAGGGGCGGCGCTAGCCTATTAGCTACGGGATTTGACCGAACCCAATAGTTTTGATCCAAACCATATAGTTGTCTAATGAAATTTAGTGAATATGTACTAATTATTAATTTAGAACCCAGTAACTTAAAATGATTAGAACTCCTAAAACATAACCTTCAAATCCTGGCTCCCTTTGCACACAAATGTCATGGCCCCATAAAGCTTTTGTCCCTTAACCTTTTAGGACCACATATTTCAAAAGTCTTCATTTTTTTCTTATATATTATGCAAAGTCAAACTAACTTATCTAAATTGAAACGGAAGGAGTAATAAACTGGAGCGAATATCACTCACCTGACTAGATATCAAGCTAACAAATGGATAAATGTAGCGAAAAATGAAAGTATCAAAATGATGAAGACAAATATAGAGAGTAAGCCCTACACCAAGTGCGATATGCTATCTAAGAATATCAATAGCACATATCCTTATTCCTTCACTCTAGGGATGGATCAAGTGCAAAGGTTGCGAATTTATGTGAATGCACTAACTTTTGCCTAGATCTTGTATTTGTATTAACAATTTATTAAATGTGTAAGATATTTAGCTTGGAATCCAATTTATTAACTTAAGATCGTTGTAGGAATCTGCAAATTTTAAATCAAGGATCCGCTTTTACTTCACCAAAGAGCCCTGACAAATGATGATTCAGACGAGATTCGACATTTCTGAATCAGAAAATGCTCGGTTTTCATTTCGGTTGTAGGTGTAACCAACATGCTATTAAGGATATGGCAGAAAGAAATAAGAAAAAAAAACGTCAGTATAAATGTCTTCATTAGTGCGTAAACCGATTATATACCACCACTAATAAACACCAGAATAAGCGATATTCACTGGAGCAAAAGCACCTCCTCGAGTAAAAACTTCCACGAATCGGTTGACCAAAACGAGAACCCCAAATTGCATGAGCAATAGGTCATACATGTAAAGGGTCTGTACCCACGACTCAAAGTTTCCTTATCAAGATACATGAAACAAATTTTCGAAAATCCATAGAAAAATTATTGCTATTAACCGAAGTGAGAAGCAAAAATACTCTAATGACGTTCTTCAGTAATATCATCATGACTCTCGAACTACTCTACCACTAAACAAATCTCACTCGTATAATCTCGATTACTTTTAAGTTAATCTAAACACTTTTACCTAAATAACAAATTAACAATTGTCTGCTATAGTGGGAATAGAATCACGTGCATTACACATAAAAAAATAATTTGTCCTAAATTAATCACTATCCAACTTGACGTGTTCCCACGTGGACTTCACCATAACCTAATTAACTTATATGATGCCAGTAGTAGTTATTTTCTCTATGCATCTCATTACACGTACCAAAATATTTTCAATAATTGAAGAGATACTAATAATACAATCTTATCCATTTTTAGCCAATCAAATTTTTCTTCTTTTGATTCTTTTTTTTCATAGATTTATTGACGTTCACTTACTTTTTTTTTATTTTTTTTATATTTTAATACTATTCGTTGCCACTTGGATTTAATTTGGTGACATAACTGATCAATTGATATTCATGATAGCAATTGAGTTCTTTAATTTGTATGTTCTTTGGATTTTAGCCACATAATATTTGTTGACAGTCCAATATATACTTTATTATATCAGCTTTTAGTGGCGTAGTCACATACCATAAAGGGTGACCGATTAAATATTCTTTATCGAAAAATTATATTGTGTATACAAAAATTTTATATTATTTTTTATGGTACTTTTAAATATGATTTTATATTTTCTTAAATATTTGAAAATTAAGAACAAACTTCACATTAAAATCTACTATTTCTTAAGAAAGTTGAAAATTTTATATTCGGCTTTACATTTAAAAAACTTATACTATTTCGAATCACGTCATTCTTGTTGATAGGAAAATGCATTATTCATGAAAAGGAAAGAGAAATGTGTACCTAAAATTAATTGTCTGTCCCATTTGTTAATGGATAAGATGACAATGCTAACAACTAGTAAATAATTCATGATTAAGATAAGCAAAAAATCAGGAAAGTGATGAAAGATGACACTGCGCACTGTACCCAAAAATTATTTCTTTTTTTGTCTCCAGATTTCTGGGATAAATACTTACTCCCACCTAATGTTTTCTCTGTATTGATTAGTGCGACGAATACACCGCGAAATACAAAGGTATATACAAAGAATACAACTTATATTAACTGTACGTAAGGGTGTACAAATGATACAACTTGTATTTACTATATTTGTCCGCGCAACAAATATTACTAAACTACGAGAGCTTGTTACTTCCTTGTTTTAATTTAAAATAATTAATCTTTTATTTCATAGATTTGCTCTAAAATTCAAATATAGCTATGAATGGTAAATGTACTGATATTACAGCTACAAATGATAAATACAACATTGAGTTTCCTCTGCTTTCTCTTCACACTAACTTTACCTTAGTTTTCCCTTCATTTTCTACACTTTAATTATGCAAATAACTGATAAAAATATCTTTTTTTTAGTAGTTGTTTTTCAACCTTGTGTTTGTCATTTTACACAGGGTTCATTTTCAACCACATGCTATATTGTTATCAAACTTAAACATCTGCTTTAACTTTAAGTCAATTTCCATGTCATAATTCATCTCCTTTATATATATATATATATACTACACTCTCTGGTCTTTACTTACAGTTTTTCACTGGTTTTGTTCTAATTTTAGTTTTCTCCGAGGGGGGTGAAAATACCCAAGAAAATATCTTGTTTTTAGCATTAAAAAATCGAATCTTCAAATTTTTTTTTTGGTATATAAATTACGTGGTTTCCTTATCTGGGGTTATTTATAAAGCTGTCAAGATTTTGGTTATTCATTTGGACTGTGGAACTGAACTGAAGAATTAGTTTAAATGGAGCTGAAATATATTGATTCTAAGGCAATATCAATGTCTAAATCAGTTGGTATGGAGACAATGAAGTTTTCTAGCTCATTTTTAGACTCAAAGCTCAAGTTTGGTGTCAATGTGGCTCCTAAATTCTCTTCTTACAGAGGTAATTTTCTGTTATATATAAGAAGATTGTTACTCTGTAGTCTTAAACATGCTATGACGTTTCTATGGCGATAAAATCATGTCATTAAGTAAAAAAATGGAAGTTTAAGTTAACTTGTTTATGAGCGTAAAAATGTATCACTCTTCTTGGAACAAACTAGCACGGAAAAGTGTACAAATTATCATAAAATGGAACAGATGGAGTACATGTTTCGTGCTTAGAGTATTTAATTAGTGTATCCAGATTTTGGAGAAAGCCAGCCATAAGCTACATACTAGAATGATTGTTTCTGCTATGTTGCGTGAACCCTCCAAAATTGATGTCGCATCTCTGCATATTAGAAAATCTGGCACACACCTAGTGGTATTTTTGAAGAGTCCGAGAGGCATAAGTTTTATGATAGTTTAAGTGAAGAGGAGGTATGTTTTGAAGGACAAAACATTTCATATTTGTCCTTCAGTTGTTGTAATGTTTGTTGTGTTTCATACTTAACTCGAGTTCAGGTGTTCAATAGATACAAGTCTTAGTAGAGGTGTCTAAGTGATTTGTGTTTCTTCAGCCTCATTCGTTCCGTTTCTCTCATGTACTAAGAGATTTGTGTTTCTTGTTGAATAGTACAGTGTGACCATTTTGCTGACGCTCTAGTCACACGATTTAACACGGTGTGAGGGTTCAAGTCTTACCGCCATCCATTAACATAAGATTTCTACGTGCTTAGCTAAGAAAAAGTATCACGCTTGCGTTGAATCATACTGTCAACATAAAAGTGGTTTCTTTCTAACATTTCCAGTAAGTGTGATCTTGTCAAATGGCTCTACAATGAGGCAATATAAAGCACATCATTAGCTTTAAGAGATGCATTTCATGTTTCTAATGCAGTCACTAAGAAGAACATTATCGACGCGTTATTAGATAACACCACTACTGCTGCTAAATGAGAAATGTTGCTGTTTGTATCTGACAACGAAATTGAAATATTGTAATGTTCTGTTTTAGCTGCAGGGCTTTTAATGAAGGCTTCTTATTCAAGAACTTCTTATGATGCAACAAGCTCATTCACCAAAAAGAATTTCTTAGTGGACACTTTCTCTTATCAGATAAATGGTACAAACCGTACAGGTTTGTATTTTAGAGATAAATGGTTACTTGATGCCTCTGATGATGAATACGGAGGAGTACTCGTCAATGCAGAAAGACTACCATCCAATCCGGCCAAATTTACGTCTGTACTTCTTGCATCTCTCGCTCATTGGAAAGTGAAGGTACTTCAGCAACTACTATGTTAGACTAGTCTCAAACTTCATGACAAGATTTGTTGTCTGGTGTTGATTACTGCACAGTGTTACCAAAGGCGAACCACCCTTTGGAGCTCTAGCTCAAAGAGCAAATAAAGCGTGGGCTTTAGTGAACAAAGGAGAAAATGGGAGAAAGTACGATTATATATGTATAGTCCAACAATAATAATTGTAAGCATGAATTAAAAATATATGGACAAAGAAATTGAAAAAGATCTACGACAAATTGAAATTTCATTTGTTTAGCATTACGGAAAAGTATGCATTAGAGCCTTGATGATGACATTGAAGCACCCACTAAGCAAGACGAAGCGCTCAACATGTTTTGAGCCTCGCTTCAAGGCTTAAGTGTGCCTTTGACAACATTGTTGCTGCATAGTGGAAGCCGTTGCATTTTAACTTTTTCCTGTTTATTTTGTTGACAACTCTTGCGATTGTAAAACACACTTGGAATGTTGTCCAAAAAGACTCACCATTTTTGTCAAATATTATTATATAACATTACACCTTTTACGAATAAATGGCTCCCAATGCACAGGGAAAGAAGGGAGTTTGGCTAAAGCTACCAGTGGAAAAATGTGATCTAGTTCCTATTGCAGTAAAGGTATTATATCACTTCACCTGAAATCTTTTAAGTTTTGGTGTTAGTTCTTTTGATGTTAAATGCTGGCTAAAAGTAATGGTCAAACTCTAAATTTTTGTAGGAAGGATTTCAGTACCATCATGCAGAAAGAGGATATGTCATGTTGACTTATTGGATACCGGATGAACCCTGCATGCTTCCTTCTAATGCATCTCATCAAGTCGGAGTTGGAGGTTTTGTGATCAACGACAAAAATGAGGTGCATATTTTTCTATTAACATGTATAAACTTATGAAGATCATTATGCTTCAAATATGCCGAGGGTCTATCGGAAACAACTTTTCTACCTTCTTAAGGTAGGGGTGAGGTCTGCGTACGCACTACCCTCCCCAGACCCCACACGTGTTGTTGTTGATGTTGTTATAGTCCCATAGCCTAATGAAATACTGACATAGGTGCTCGTCGTGCAAGAGAAACATTCTGCGCCGGCTCTTTCAGGCTTATGGAAAATACCAACTGGTTTTATTCTTGAGGTATGTTCCTGTATTGGAATTTGATCTTAACATTTTTGTTGCTTTTGAGTTTTGACTGAAGTAAATAGTGAAACATGGAATCTTCATACTTGACTCCATAAACGCTGTTCTTGTGTCAAAATACAGTCAGAGGAGATCTTTACAGGAGTTGTGAGAGAAGTGAAGGAGGAAACTGGGGTAAGAAATCCACACTTAAACATATTTTTCACTTAGGTAAGCAATCTATAGTAAGAAATTGTAATTAAAATGATGAATTTTCTTTCGCATTATTCATTACAGATTGATACTGAATTTGTGGAGGTTATGGCTTTCAGGTAACAAAAATCTTTCTCTTCAAAGGACCATGAATTTTCATGATTATATGCCTTTTTAGCGCTAGGAAGATCTATATTAGCGTATTTTACAAGTATCCGAGCGAACTTTACTCAGACACACAGAGAATATAGAAGTACTACTTGCTAGACTTAACTGTTTAGGACACTTCTTGCTTACTAAAAAAGGACAGCCTAGTGCACTAAGTGCCTGCTATGTGCGGGGTTCGGCTAAGGCCGGACGACATTGGTTCTTATGTACGTAGCCTTACTTGCGATTTTTACAGTAAGTTGTTTCTGCAGCTTGAATCTGCGACAACTTTTATCGTTGCGCTAAGGCTCCCCTAGACTTCACTGTTTTCTTGCTTTCTGGTGTAACAAATTAATCGAAAAGGATATGCATCTGATGGAGAAATATAAGATTTATTTTCTTCCAACTACAATAAAAACTGCCCATCTTCAAGCTTAATTGAGCTTCTTGCTCTCAGTTATGCTATTTAACCCAATCACACTCTAAACTTTATTTTAAAGTGTCCAGTGAAATTTTGGACTCTAATTGTTTATTTTACAGTCAACATTGTTTAATTAACACTTATCCATGTCCTCTTTCAGGCACGCGCAAAACTTGGCCTTTGAAAAGTCAGATTTGTTCTTTGTCTGCCTATTAAGGCCTCTGTCAAAACATATCAAGGTTGATGATCTAGAAATTCAGGCTGCTAAGGTAAGCATATTGTATAAATTAACAGGCAATAATAATAGATTTGATATCTGTATTTCCTTCTCTAAGTGATAATTTCAGTTTGATGGAGGTTTTTTGTTGCAAAATTAGTCACACATAGGCAAATAGTTGAAATTGACAACAAACCTGGAATGGTAGATAAACTTAGAGGCAGTGTCAAAAAGGATTTAACAATGTCTTGTTCAACAGTGTCTGACCTTATTATGTAATGTCTGCCCATTTTAAAACTTACTTGAAGAACTACTCTCACCCCATCCCATCCCTCATCTTTAATAAATATTTTGAATATCTCTCATCTTTTGGCATTTCATTCTTATTTAATGTTCCACATTGGTTTGGGAAATGTGTTGTTTCCTCGCCTGATGAGCTAGCTTTATATGTTAAGTTAGACAAATATTCATTTTCTTAACATGGTAACAGCGTCAGACTCTGCGTCACACCCATCCTTGTTCTTGGCTTTGCGCCATGCTATATTTACACGCACAAGATGACCAAAATCCTGGGCGTGCGAGGGATGTTAAGTGCCTCATACTGATTGGAAAAAATGCGTTGTTGTTCCCTTATATAGTTTTGGACAATTCTCACCCTATGAGCTAGCTTTATGGGTTGAGTTAGTCAGTTAGAGCAAATGTTCAACGTTCTTAACAATTCTGATTAGAATGTGTTGTTTTACGCTACCTTGCATTTACTTAACCTGCCTTTCTGTACGCGATGCAGTGGATGCCTCTAGCTGAGTTTGTGGAGCAGCCCTTAATACAAGGTGATGACATGTTCAAGAAAATAATTGACATTTTTATCGCTCGACTAGGGAAGCGTTACTGCGGATTATCTATCCATCAACTGGTTTCCAAATTTGATGACAAACTTTCAACATTGTACTTCAACACAGTTGATAATCCAGATTTGAATTGTCAAGCCAGTTAGCATCACAATCAGCATGTATATTACACTTCACCACTCACAATGACTAACATCAGTTGGTCGTTTTGTGTATATGTAATCTGCAGGGTATTGACTCTGTAAATATGTAAAATGTATTTTTCAAGTGATTTAGTCTCCAAAAAGTCTTTCTTCCCTCAATGGCTCTTTAGCTTATAATTGTACAAAAGCAAGGACATATCTGAAGCGTTTAAACACAGATGCAACACCAGTTTACTACACAACACAACTTAAACAAAAAATACTCAATATACAGTAGAGCAATCAAAATATCAGAACCAGAAAGGAATACTTATTGGCAGAAAAAAAATATAAGACATGAAATGCATCACAACAAACTCCACCGATTAACTTTGGCTCGAAACTCTATTTTTCTGGTGCAAGAAGTTCCTTCTTCTGGCTTTCTAGTCCACTCCTGCATGAGGCAACAATGAGTCAAGCTCAACATACTTGATAACATTTGAATTATGAACTTCATATAACACTTAGACAATATTATCAGTCCGTTTAGAAAATATTTCTTCCCGTCCATCTTGAGGCGAGTCCACAAATCCAATTTTTTCCATTTCTTCTGTGCCTGTTGATGATGCTGAAGCTGATTTCACTTCAGCTGGTACTGGACTATTCAACCGAACAACGAAAAACATTTACCAGGATAAAAAAATTAAAAAAATATCTTTTGGAAATGACTTTTATCTTACCAAACACACCCTTAATCCGTTTTTATTAAGTAAAAGTTTCCTGAGGCAAAGCTATGACTGGATCTAAAACCTTATAAAAGTGATAAGTCCACGGAGGTAATGAAAGAATACGCTTTAGTCAATAAGGGGGAAGGGAAGGAAAAGAAAATGGAGGAATTGTATTAAAACCATTTACTGCTGTATCATCATTTCCAGACATTTCAAATGTAAATAACTTCCATTTCATGACTACCTTTTACTTTTAGCTACAAAAGGGTGAAAACTACAACTGTTAAATATTTATATCATTTCAAATGTAAATACCATATATCATTTCAACTGTTTTCTTTTATTGGTAAATCACCTGAAATGCAGTGGAAGTAGCCTTAACTTTGATCCTTCTGTCAGTATGGATCACGAACTGGTTGGAAACAATGGTCTAAATTTGACTTGAAGTTGTCGGAATCCCATTCCAATTGGTTCCACCATTCTGATTCTCCTTTTATTACTTTGATGTTGTTGGAGGTTTGAATAGACAGAGGCAATTTGTTTATTTGATTGCATGTTATCAACCAAAGTTCCTCCAGGTGTTCCCACGTATTCTGTGGCTCGCCCAGAGTTGCTAATTTTCGTAACTCTATTAACCATAACTTCCGAACTCTTGGAATTTCTGAGGTGGCAAGTGTCGTCTGACTTGAGCCGCATTGCACAAACAACTCTACCAGCTGATTACAATGGTCAACTTCAATATGTTCCAGGTGCTTCGGTACAGAAAAAGCTCCACCAACGTTAAAGAGACATCTCAATCTTATACACCAGGAAATATCTAGTCTGCGTAATTTAGAAAATCTTAGACCCAGAAGATGACTGATATCAGTTACACTCTCTAAATTATGTATCCAGAAGAGGCAGAGATGTTCCAGATTTGGCAGAGGGTCAAACCGTCCACTTCCTTCTTCTGCTGGTTTGAAATCACAATAACAGACACTTACTGTAAGTTCTTTTATTCCATTATAAATGTTGTATGCAATCAACTTCCTGAGACCCTTGTATTTGTCCAAGTACAAATGTGAAGCAAACTGCAACATGCCTGAGAGATCTCCCTTGCTGAAAATTTCACACTTGGAGATAGTTATTTTCCTTTCTGGGTAGTTGGAATCTAGTATATTTGGATCTTCCCCAAATACAATGCGAAATCTTTTCAATCTGGACATCCAGGTGTGGTCTCTATTAGAAACTGATGAGCTATCCAATTTGATGGAAAGAGAGGTCAGCTTCTGTAGAGAGGAGAACTCATCAAAACAAGTTGATTCAAGACGGCGACGCGACACATTTATCATTTCAATGCTAGCCAATTTGAGAAGAATTCCTTGGTTGATGCTCTCCAAATCATTTGCAATTAAACACCTCAGATCTGTCAACTTGTCCATTCCTTGCGGCAGACAATGTAACGTTGTATAATCACAATCAAGCAATTGCAAATTGCAAAGATTACCAATAGGTGGTAACTCTTTCAACCTGACGCAATTTTGTAGTATTAGAGCATGTAGTTGATATAAACTATTGATGGAAGAAGGCAGTGCTCTAATACTAGTTCCACTCAGATTCAAAACTCTTAGGGCTGGAAATTGAAGAAAAAGTTCATGGGGAATATTTTGAAGGGGATGATTATCTTGCAAAAGTAAAGTTGTTGTCTCTGGGCATTCCATGAAGGAATCAGATAGGCGTTTGATTTTGTTGCTTACGAACGATATTCTCTTGACAGAAGTTGACACATTAATGTGTGATATATCAGTCAATCCAACTCCAGCTTGAATAACAGAATTGTGTTCATCCCCCAAGGAATTAGCTATCCATATAGCAACATCACGAACCACGTCATGCATCTTCACAGAGTTCGGCTTATGAGTTTCTAGCAAGCCGAAACATTTTAGACTCTCAATCATTGTGTCATGCATCTTCACAGAGTTCGACTCATGGGTTTCTAGCAAGCAGGCATCTTTTAGAATCTCAATCATTGTGATTCCCCTGTTGTAGGCTTCTTCATATGTGTTATGTTCTCCAAGGAACCCCTCCGCCCACCAACAATGTATGAGATCATCTGTTGAAATAGCCGCTGGATATAAGGAGCAATACAAGAAACAACTTTGAATGTCACCTCCCCTTTTGTTCACATGTTTGCTTCTTTGCTCTGAGGATAATTCAATATCTTGAGATTCTAAAGAATCAAAACTCCACTTGATGACCTTGTAAACATTATCTTTTACATCTTTGTTGTGAGGTTCGGACACTCTAAGTGATCCCAAAGCATCTTTCCAGAGCTCTAACCTATCCTTCCCTCTCATAGATGCTCCGATGACAGTGATTGCTAAAGGTAATCCATCGCACTCCTTTGCAATTTCCTTTGCAACTGGTTGAATATGCTCCAGATTGGCAATATCTCCCGCATTTTTGACAAACATTTGCCAAGATTCATCTTCATCAAATGTCAACACCTTCATTTCGGTGTCTGTTTTCATTTGCCTACAAACATCGAAAAAACGAGAAGTTAAAATTACTTTGCTTCTTGCGGGATCTTCACGTTGGGGAACACCTACATGATCCAAATTTATAGCTTCCCAAACATCATCCAGTATAAGAAGGAAACTCTTTTCTTCCTTGAGCCTCTGATGAATTCTGCTAGCAATGCGTTCTACGCTCTCCTCATTGTCTACCTTTAGGTTTAGTCTGTTGGCAATTTGTACTTGAACCTTTCTTATGTCTATTGGCGGTTTGGGCACTGTAATCCATGCCACAACACTAAAAGACAGTTTAGAGCTTGACGCAGCAGTCTTTAGGAGCTCATTGTTCAGATTCTTCACCAAAGTTGTTTTGCCGATTCCTCCCATACCCCATACACCAATGATGCCTACCTGAAAGAATTCAAGTTACCCAAAAAGTAATTTACCCACAAGTCATGGATGGAAAATTGGTTATAAAGAAGAATTAATTTACCTTATCATCTTCTAAGAGTTGTAGGATTTTGTTGAGATTTCTTGTTGCTGTTGTCTGGCCTTCTATTGATGGTCCAGGGATGAACTCCACTTTTTTCACCTGGTAATTTTCTACCACCAATCTGGATCCAAAACTTTCTCCCATTCTATTAAGGTCGCAAAGTTGATCTCGCATTATTCGTGCTTGAGTGGAAACTTCCGAGCGAAGACTGCAATTTGGACAACATTTATATGCAACAACAATCTTAATGTCTTGTTGCATAGATTCCCAGTCAGTCTCCAGCTGGTGGACATCGTCAAGCCACTTGAGAACATCTGGTTTTGGTTTATAGCCTTCTCCCTCAGCTCCTTCCACCTTCCCTTTGATATCATCTCTAAACTTTGTTAGCTTCTCCAATACATCTCTTACACTTTGAACATTTGATGTGAAACGGACGCTATTTTCAATCTTAGGATAGATGCATTTACACATGAACTTCCCCACCTCAACAACAAAACCAGCTACTGCATTAAAAATTATTTCCATTGAACTAAACTAACTGTTTCTTCTTTGCTTGAGGCAGAATAAATTATTAATCTCAAGAATAATATGACTTCTCTCCTTGGTTGTTCAAACAGACACAGACACAGACACTTTGTTCTCTTTTCTTTTTCCCTCTAACGCTAGGTGCTCGACTTCTATCTCGACTCTTGAGTCATATTTATATTATTGCCAATAAGATTATTGGATTTTTGGCCTCCACAATTTTCACAAGCAATTTTTTGATTGAAAGTTAATCATATGATCTACGATTTTTGTTATTTCTTGCACTTAATTTGCAATATACTACAAGTAATCACCACTAATATTAACAACACAATAAAAATATGAAATTACAGTAATCATGTGTATATATATATATATATATAATAGTTTACTGTACCAAGTAGTAACTCTTAAAATATTTTAATTTTTTTGCATCACTTGACATTATTATCAGCATCAGTTTTACGTACACCCACGGTCTTCAAATCCCAAATCCCCCTCTAGACAATATTCTTCTAGAAAAACTACTACTAAAAATCAACTTTGTTTTTGTTTTGTCAATGATACATATATGTCATCATAGGATAGTCGCATGCAGGACCGGATGTAGGTTGCAACTTATGGGTTCATCCGAGACCTGTAGCTTTGACTCGAACACGGTATATGTATTCAAATATTCACGAAGTTAGTACAACTAATTAATTTTGATCCCAATATATCGAATGAGTTGGGTAGAATTCCAAACTCGAATCCATAAAGTTCAAATTTGGAATCTGCTTCTGGTCATGGTAGGTTGATTGCTAGGGAAAACTACAGTCTATACCCTACTATGAAACCTCTAATTGCTGAATTAGTTGGGACGTGTCCACCTTGGAATGTGAGTCTGAGTAGAGAGGAACTGATACAGATGATTTAGATCCTAGATAATTTGTGATAGAGTCATAAATAGTTGATAGTTGGTTGATTAATTGATTGATATGTTCGATAGAGCATGAATAGCGAGTGATTGTTCGAAGTTCAAGGATATAAATCATCAGCATAAGTATGGTGATAAAATACCATTTGTGTTAATAAGCTTCAGTTGTTTTCTCCGGCGGTTAGCAATTACGTTGCTGTGTATAAAACTTATTGTGGTCTGTACAGTGCAACTACGGCTGCATATAGTTATCTAAAATGGTATGCATAAAACCGATAGGATTAATACACCACCCTAAAAATATCCAACGGACTTACTCGTATCAAATTGCCAAAATAACATCTTAAAAAATAAATTTAGCATCAAAATCAAAGAAAAATCTCAAGAACTTTCAAAGTTTCAAATTTTACAACTATGGGTCCGAATCACGTCATAAGACCTCCGTTTCTTACCAGATTTTACAGACATCATCCAAATACTATATTAAACCTGTACCGGGCTACAGAACCAAAATACGGGCCCGATACTATCAACTTCAAATATATCCAAATTTCCAAAAACTCTTATCAGTTAAATAATTCTCGGGCTTGGGATCTCGGAATTCAATTCCGGGCATACGCTCAAGTCCCATATTTTTCTACAGACCCTCCGGGACCGTCAAATCACGGGTCCCGGTCCGGGTCCGTTTACCCAAAATATTGACCGAAGCCAACTTAAATTCAATTTTAGAGGCAAAATTAGGATTTTTCTCAGTTTTTCATATAAAAGCTTTCCGGATGTACGCCCGGATTGTGCACGCAAAACGAGGTGAGACAAAAGGGGGTTTTCAAGGCCTCGGAACACAGTTTTGACTTTTAAAACAAGGGATGATCTTTTAGGTCATCACAGCACCCATGATCTTCAAATCCTAGATCAGCCTCTGTCCAAAAGACAATATTTTTCTAGAAAATTCTTACTTATTTTTCGGTACTACTATTTATTCCCGTCGAGTGGAGAATATTTTTTAGTATCTTGACATTTGGCTTAATCTTATGAATAACAATATTTTTGTCATAAAATTTCTAAGAGGCTTTTTGTTAGGATGTCACTTGGTTTAATATGATTTCTTTGCCTATTCTTTATTATGTATAGATAATACGATATATAATATATAGATATGTCCTTTAATATGACATGATAATATAGATTTCTTACTTTGTCCAAAATTTTTGTTTTGTGCTTAAAAATCAGCATAATTTTATCTTGTGTTACAAAATAATTTGCATTATCGAGATCAATTTGTAATTAAGCGGACAATATTTTAAGAGAAGAATTGTCGATAAGGTGAGAACCTCTGGTTTTGGTTTATAGCCTTCTTCCTTAGCTATTTCCAGCTCCCTTTGTTAGCTTCTCCAATACATCTCTTACACTTTCAACATTTGATGTGAAACGGACGATATTTTCAATCTTAGGGTAAATGCATTTACACACCAACTTCCCCACCTCAACAACTAAACCAGCTACAGCATTAAAATTATTTCCATTGAACAATTCCTGAGGCTAAGGCAGAAATCCCATCAATTATTGGAGGGGCAACTTGTGGCCATCTCAAGAATAAGATGACTTTTAACCAATGGTTCCTTCTCTCCTTGCATTCAATTTCGTTGTTCAAACAGACACTGGGTCCCTTTTCGTTTTCGCTAGGTGCCCCAATGCTTATTTTATAGAGCTTCTGCGAAATTGCTAATTTCTTCCATGTTTTCTTTCACATTCTACTTTAAAATAATATCTTTCTTTTCCTTTGTTTCTGAATTCTCTATCTTCTTTACTTCATCGCGCCCCAAACCCGGGGAGGCATGGCTGAAACCCGATGATGTACTGGCCCGAGTGAACCACTCTATAACTCTTTTTTCTCTTTGTAACTATCATCGGCCAACATGGTCGCAACGCGTAACGTATAACTATAAGTGGACCACAACTCCTAATGTATAACTATAAGTAGGCTACAACTTGTAATGTACAACTATAAGTAGGAAAACACTATATCAATGAACCATCTTTCTTAAAACATAAATACATATGCTGTTTAGTTGTGTTAGTTTAATTGAATAATTTATTTTTAGGAAAATAAAAAAGATTAGACTTTTCCCGGTGATGGATATGCTAGATAATTTTCTTGAGGATTTAAGGTTTGACCAAGAACATACAAAAAATTGAAATACAGAAAATCAAAAAATCATGTCTCTTAATTTTTACTTTAGGTAGTAATAATCCCCCGTGATTTTTTTTGTGCCTTGGTTCTTATCCATGGGATGTAGTTTGAACCGGTTCATAATTTTTTATTTTTAGAGTAGATTAGGATTTAGGGAATAAAAGAAGGAAGATGAGATTTTTTTAGGCGCTCTTTTGACTTGTTTGATAGTAGCATATTTAGGCTCTAACATGTGTATTACCTTCCCTATGGTTTGAAGTTGCTTATGATGCCTTCTTGAGTTAGATAGCATGTCTATAGACGCGTATATCTCGTTTTCTTGGCTTGTGTCACTTTGTGCTTAATGCTTAATAATTTATGGCTCCGTGAATACTTATAATTATTTGAGAGCCGGAATGGAACTGTCCTTAGTGAGTCATGTGCCATGTGTGGTGTGATCTTCTTGTGTAGTCCATGTTATTGTAACAGAGTCTAGAACTTGCCCGTCATATGAATTGAAACGAAATCCCAAACTTTGCTTGGTTTGAAAAATGATTTAAGCCTTCTTAGGTTTTTCTTAAGCTTATTACTTACCACAAATAAAAATTATCCCTAGCCATTGGACCCCGCATTACAAACTTATACCTCTTTGTTCTTAATTGATTGTCTTGATTCTTTTACCTCTTAAAGCACTTTAATTGTAAAATGAGCGCTAGAAGAAATAAGGAGGAAACTTGGGTAGTTGTTGAGTGGAACCAATGAAAGAAAAAAGGTGCACTTGTATTATAAGACTAGATGAGGAAAGACCCGTATACGGGCCAACATTGTAGTCTTAAATTATTGTTTGTCGAGGCTCAATCAATTTTTTGACAAATAAATTAATTCCTTTTATATTCATTTAATCACAGATAGAGAATGATATTGGGGATCACAATTTATAATTAGTTATGTTAATAATTTACTTAAAATTAAATCATAAATTATAATCTACTTAAATTGATCCAATTAACATAAACGACTACGTGCTATAATACCCATTTTTAACATCCACATCAAACATAACATCAAATCGAAAATTTAATTTGAATGGTATTATTTTCCTATTTGAATATTTTATAAGAGAATACATTAAAGTTGCAAGTGTCATCTATATTAACAAATTTCTAGAATAAGAAGCTTACCAATATATATGTAAATTATTCTTGAATACATCTAAATTGGTTTCACAAGAGTTTCAACAGTGAGAACAATCATCTACTTGATGAAAGTTAACACGAATAACATCATTCTTTAAAATACAATAAGAGATGAAAAAAACTTACTATTAATTTTACTTCACGTCTTATATACAACAAAAGCAAGATAAATTTTTAGTACAGTAAATAAAGAGAACTTCCTAGGGGACTCGCACCCCTAAAGAGGCAATTTACTACTTCAAACAAAGAGAACTAAAGGCACTAAACAAATATTAACATGATATAAATTGTAGTAATTCAAATTATATTTCATCGTTTAAAATAATGTTAACTGGTGATAAAATATAAAACATGTGATAGGAATCTATATAAATTTTTATAGGGATTTTTTTTTTAATTAAAGAGATTAGTAAAATGTTTTTATTTTTCTATAGATTTTTCATATGTTAATTTTCATAATACTTTAAAATAGTGTGGGTAAATACAAAAATCTTGTAAATATTTACCAATATATTCTTTTGTTGCACTTTAATTTTACTTTCTATGTGAAAAAAGAAGAAGGAACGTTTTAAATGATTATTTGCATGCCATACTTGCTATAAAAGTAGTATAATTAACATGGAGTAACATTTAAAGAAGTGTTGTAGTTATGGGAATATGGGTCGCATGTGTATCAATGATAGTTAGCATTTAAGAAGTGCAAATAAAGTAGAATTTTTTTTAAAATGACAAATATACCCTTGGTCTACCAACTTCTCATTTCTATATAATAGAAAAATATAACGCTAGCAAAAATGATACAAAAAAAAAGTGTCGTTGAAAAGAGGAAAAATATGCATCAAAAGAACGAAAAGGATACAAGGCAAAATCAATTATTGGAGGGGCAACGTGTGTCCAAGCATTAATCTCAAGAATATTTTGATGCATATTCTTCACAACTTGACACAGTTTTTTATTTTATATTTTGGGCACAAGCAATTTATTGATTGAAAGTAACTCATATTTACCGTTATACATAACGCTCCCTGCTCGATCGATCATTTGACCAAATTCGAAGCCGAAGCCGAGTCGAGCGAGCGACGACGACGATGGCGCGAGACTTGCTTTCTTCTCAACTCTTTATTAGCTAGAAGAAAAGCAATTGTTTATATACCCATCAAAAGTCTTTTCCTCTTCCTATGTGGGACAATTAAGGAGGAAAACTCAAATATTACTCAAATATTTTATTTTTTCCTCAATTTTCTATTCACCCATTTTAAGCATTAATATATTATTAATTATTTTAAAAATCCCAACAGTAGAAAATTCCTTTGGGAATGAACTACAATTCTCTTATTCAAGCTGGAATTGGGTTGACTGAGATATCACATATCAAAATGTCAGCTTCTGTCAAGAGAATTTCTTTCGTAAGCAACAAAATTAAACGTCTACCTCATTGCTTCATGGAATGCCCAGAGACAACAACTTTACTTTTGCAAGATAATCATCCCCTTCAAAATCTGCCTGCAGCTGATTCGGAGAGTATCGACAAAGGTACTTTCCTAAACCTCTTTTGATGAGCTATCATCTCTACACAAGCTGACTTCTCTTTTTATTAGAGTGGATAGCTCATCGTTTTTGAATATGGACCACACCTGGATGTCTAGATTGAAAAGTTTTTGCATTGAAGTAGGGGGAAAGTCAATTTGTACTAAAATTCAACATGTCAACGAGGATGATAGGCGTCTCCAAGTGTGAAAATTTCAGTAAAGGAGAGCACTTAATTAGGCATGTTGCAGTTTGCTTCAGAACTGTACTTGGTAGATTGCATGGGTCTCAGGAAGTTGATTGTCTACAACAATTTTGATGGATTAAAATCACTAGACTGTTCTTGTGATTTTAGACCAGTGGAAGAAGAAAGTGGACAGTTAGACCCTCTGCCTAATCTGGAATGTCTCCGCCTCCACTCCACACAAAAATTAAAGAGTGTTTCTGATTTCAGTCATTGTCTGAGTCTAAGCTTTTCTGAACTGCGCCAACTGGATGTGTACGATTGTCAAAGGTTAATTTGTCTTTTAATGTTGGTGGAGCTTCTTCTGCACCGAATCACCTGGAAGAGATCATGATTTCCTTTTGTTAGCAGCTGGTAGAGTTGTTTGTACAATGCGGCTCAAGTCAGACGACACTTGCCAACTCAGAAATTCCAAGAGTTCGGAAGTTACTGTTGGAAGACTGTCCAAAATTAGCAACTCTAGGCGAGCCACCGAATACGTGGGAACACCTGGAAGAACTTAGTTTGATAAAATGCAATCAAATAAAGAAATTGCCTTTGTCTATTCAAACCTCCAAGAACATCAAAGTAATAAGAGGAGCATCAGAATGGTGGAGCCAATTGAAGTGGGATGACTGACAACTTCAAGTCAAATTTAGAGCATTGTTTCCTACCATATCTCAACTGACAGAAGGATCAAAGTTGAAGTTGCTTCCACTGTAGTTCAGGTAATGTGCAGATTAATTTTCCAATTTCTTAACTATGAAAATGCCAGTGGAACTGCACTTGATTATTTTCCCTCTAGCATCTTTTTTATAGAACTAATTTGGGCCTTGATTTTGTTCTTTTTCCTTTTTGTTCCAATGGCTTTATAATTGTCATGGACTACTTCAATATTTTGCCTTAAGGTTTTGAGTTAGATGGTTTTAGATCCACCTTGAAAAACTTGCGCTTTACAAAAACAGATTGAGAATAAGCATCTCGAACCAAATTCATCAGTCCGGTGTCGAAGTAGTTTATCATTCAAATGTGTTGAGCTTAAGGACTCGTTTTTTCCTCATTCAGGAGTGGACTAGAAAAGCAGAAGAAGGAACTTCATGAACCCGAGAAAGAGTTTGGAGCTTAAGTTAATTGGTGGAGTTTGCTGTGAAAAAATGACAGGAAGGCCCAGGATTTTACCGTCACGAGAGCACTAGTATTCTGCTCAACCACTGTTCCCTAAAGGCTTTTAGTGTTCAAGGCAACAAGTGATTTAAATTAACCATTATCAAGGTATACACATATATATACAAAATTTCTGGCAAAATTTACGTGATCCAGTGACCCCTCAAGATTACACGTAGGTCCGCCATTGTCTGTGATGTATTTCCTATCAACCGATGTCTTAAGATTTTTCTGCCGTTAACTGTTCTTGTTTGTACTATTATTTATCTTCTGATTCTGATATTTTTTATTTCCTTAATACTGTATACTGAGCAAGTTCCTGTCTCAGTTGTGTTGTGTGATCACTATTGCTAATCCTTTCCCTCTTGAATTTCAAATTTTCCATAGTCCTCGATTAACTGCATATTTAATGTTCTGCCAATGCACAAGTTTTGATTTGAGATCGATGTTCCCAAGTTGCTGAATATATGTATTTAAGCTGAATAGTCGAGCCTTATAAGGGAAGGAGCGCCTTGGAGCAACAGTAAAGTTGTCTCCGTGTGACTTATAGCTCACAAGTTCAAGCCGTGAAAGCAGTCACTAATGCTTGTATTAGGGTAGGTTGTCTATATCATACCCCTTGTGGTGCGGCCATTTCCCGGACCCTGTGTGAATGCGGGATGCTTTGTGCAACAGTGGAGCCTTATAAGTCTGGAACTCGACATTTATAGAACTGCAGTCGATTTAATCAAACTTGAGGTCAAACTAGTCATTGAAATTTCATTCCATTACTATTACCATGCCTAACTGTAAATATTGGTCAAGTGCCAAGGAGTGTGATGTGGAATTTGCATTCTGAAAATTTTGTTGTCCTGATTGTTTCAATTAGTTAAATAGAATAAGTATTTGTATATGATTGGTAAGCTTCCCAATTACCTCATATTTGTTAGCTTCTTTTTCCTAATATCCTGTGATAAATGTGAATGGAAAAACATGGTCAGTAAGAATTCATATAGCCGGCTCCCAAATTCTTAAGAACGGAGCGTGCATAGTTGTTGCTTATGTTGTTACATGTGTCTGCTACTACGGCTGCAACCGTCCTTAACAGCCACCAATTTTTTCAATTAGATATTCCCTCTATTTAAAAAAGATTGGCACTATTTCCTTATTATTCTGTTCCAAAAAGATTAACACATTTCGATATTTCCTTAGTAGGAAATATTTATAGTCACACAGATGCTATGATTAGTTTCAGACACAAGTTTTAAAAGTTTTACAGGCACACAAATGTTATGCCTTATTTTAGACCACATATCTCAAAAGTATTCACTTCTTTATTAAAATTATGTCAGGTCAACAATCTTTTTGAAATAGACAGAGTATTAATTAAATACTAACATCTTCCCTTTTGCAGATGATCATTGTAGGTTCCTGGCTTCTTATGTACCTTGATGGGAGTACTTTGTTACATTTAAGTCCACATTCAAGTTTAATCAAATCAAAATTTGGCCTTTTTGTGTGCCCATATGAAGAACCAAAAAATTAATTACTCGCAGAATTAACACCAAACCAATGAATGTAAAATATCATTTTCCGTACATACATTTCTATCCTCTTAAGGTCAAATTATTTGGTTTGGTGAGGAATCCAGATAAGTTTTACCGAACCAAACGTTGTAGACACGGTTGAATTGAATGCAGAGACAGATCGAGGATTTTAACGCGACTATTCTGCTCTCAATTGATACCCCTAGATGCTTCAAGTGTTAGACGTGCTAAGTTATTAATACAATCATTTCAAGGCATACACACGTACATATACAAAAAAATTACTGAAAATTATTGGGTCCGATAATCTTTCAATATTATACATAGGTCCGCCTCTAATTGCAGGAGGGGTGTTTCACTTCTTTTCAACCTAAGACTTCTATGAAAATCATTTCAAAGAATATGTACGAACAAACTCTTTTCCAAAATTTTGATTGTAAGACATAGATTGAACTTGGCTAATTTAGGATTAATAATAGATTGTGTCACTTGATTGCTTTACATCTAAAGTCCTCTTCTCTAGACTTTAGTCCCCACCATTTGAAACTTATAATGGGGTCTATAATAAAACCAAGAAATGTTAAAACCCACCAAATCCTCCATATCTAAACAACCATATCTTAGACCTATTTTCATACATACACATCATGTTGTTGAATTTTCCAAGATTAGTATATCAACCCAATTGACAAAATTACCCTTCCGTCGATGGCAATATCACGATCTTGGGTTTAGGGCATTGATGGGCCTGTGCGGGACGGGAGAGGTGGCCCAAAGATTAAACGGCATGGGCCGTTGTTGTTGGGCCAGTCCCATTTGGTGGGCTCGAGGGTTGACATTTGTGGGCCCTGACGAAGTTGAAGATGGTGAGCCCGCGACACGCTCACATGACGGGCACATGGTGAGCGTGGTGGGAGGGGTCATTTGCATGTAGAATTGAGGTGATAGCTTTAGTGCCCTTAACTCTTGAACTTCCTTTTGTAATCTCCTGTTTTCTTCAGTTAGATTCTCACAACATCTCTTCAAGAACTCACAGTCTACTTCTGTTTGCTTTAACTTTGTCCTGTTAGAAGAAAAACATTTGCTTGACCGATTAGTCAAAAATCCCAAAATATTCATTAACTAAATAATCTTCACACTATCAAATCGGGCAAAATCTGCGCATATACTATCCTCCCCAGTACTTATGAGAACTCAGTGAGTTTGTTATTGTTGTATAATATGTTGCCGGTGGCGGAGCCACATACACCAAAGGTATGTCAACCGACACACGTTCGCTGAAAAATTACACTGTATAGCTCGATAATGTTTTTAAAAAAATAAGTATATGTACTATATAATGACCCCCCTTGACTTTTTGGTGGATTTGTTTCTTTATATTTGGACTCCTCTTAATGAAAAATTCTAGCTCCGCCACGATATGTTGTTGAATCTTTTGGTCTTATTATTGATATATCATTGTCAATATCATCAATCATTATTCTAGAGAAAGAAATGCATATATCCCAAAATGTCAATATAACTCATTGACATGATTGGTTTTGACATATGATAGACTTTTCATTCTTTTGGTAATTATTATTACATATCAATTTCAACATCATTATATTCACTATTCTAAAAGATGTGCAGTAAAATCCCAGAAATACCCCTGAAAGGAAACAAAAATCTCACCTTGCCCTTCTGTTTTGAAACCAAACCTCCACTTGCCTAGGCCTCAAACCTAGTCTCTTTGCCAAAGCTTGTTTTTGCTTCTGTAAAAAAGAATCACAAAAATAATAAGCTAATTTGTTTAAGAAAAAATCTGCTAATAGATCAAAACACATCCTAAAAAAGCAGTTCGATGCACTAAGCTCCCGCTATGTGCGGGGTCCGGAAAAGTGCCGGACTACAAGGGTCAATTGTACTAAAACACACCCTAACACCTAATATAATAATAGGGCTAGCGAATTTTGTGGGTTCAACTGAATTTATCGTAAAAATTGAACTTTATATACATAAGAAAATAAATTTTAAATGTAACATATAATCTGAACTAATTAACTCTTAAGGAATGTTTGATATGATGCAAAATACTTTTCGAAAATATTTTCCTGAAAAATAAGTTATTTTCCTTTACTCTTGGTGGAAAATCATTTTCCTCATTATTATCACTGACTATTAACTTCATAATACTGTTTTAACCAATTTTCGATATTATTACAACAGCAGCAGCAAACCTAGTTTAATCCCACAAGTGACATCTCGAAAAGGTAGTGTGTATGCAGACCTTACCCCACACTATTATGAATGATTATTAACTTCATATTACTGTTTTAACCAATTTTCGATATTATAAAGCAACAACAGCAGATCCAATCTAATCTCATAAGTGAGTTAGTGCGTACAAAGACCTTACCCTACACTATAAAGGTAGAGAGGTTGTTACCAATATACCCTCGGCTCAAGAAATATTAAAAATAAAGCAACAAGCAAGAGCAACACTGCAATGTAATAGGGCCAATTTTTTATACTCAATATTTTTTTTTTATCAAACCTCTATTCTATTTGCTAATATTATACTAGTCTTTAGTAAATATTTTTTGTAGAGAAATTTTTCACTCTCCAACCGGACACAGAAGCTAAAAATTTCTCACCGGAAAATATTTTCCGAAAAATAACTTTCGTCGAACCAAATACCTATGTTGCACGAACATTTCAAAATGTTGGTACATCTTTGTTGGATCCTCCAAAAATACTACTTTTGGAGGAACCGACACACACCCGTCAATATCTTCGGAGAGTTCGAGCAACATAGCCACAAGACACAGTAAATCCTACATAAACTGTGAACTTGGTAGAAGAAAACTTACAGGATTGAGAGTGTTGTGTTCTTTAAAACTCTCTTCAAGAACAGCAGATTGATCTTTAGTAAGTCTTAGTTTTTTTCTACAAGTTTCTCCATCTTCTTCATCACTAATACCTCTACAACAATCCAATTCTTCTTCACAATTTATTTCTCTTTCATTTCTTTTATTTCCACTCAAACTTGAAATAGTACTATTTGGTGAAGAAACTCCACCTTCTTCTTCTTCTTCTTCTTCTGTATCTGTAATTGTTGGAACTCTGTTCACGTCTATTCCCTTTAAAAAGGTTCTGCATGTCTCCAAATTCCGATCTGCAAAATAATTAAAGTTAAAGATTTTAACTTATAAATAAAAGTTAAGGCGGATTCAGGATTTGATTTTAATATGTTTAAAGTTTTTTATGTTTTTGCATTACAAACATCATATTTTAAAAATATGGATTAAGATTTCAGTGATTTTTGGTTTTATATATATATATTGTGTACAGAAAATATTGGATTCGGTTGAACTCGCCGCTTTTAAAGGTTAGTATTTCAAAATATTTTTACACGCTCCCTCCTATTCAAAATAAGTAATTTTTTTATATTTTTATTGTGGTCCAAAATAAGTGATTTTTTAATAAATTTTAAGAACGAGTTAACTATTTTTTTCCTACGTTACCCATGAAGTAAATAGTATTGGAGTATGTGTTAGAAGTGTTTATGTGAACAGATAGTAAATATTAATATGATCAATTTTATTATTAATTAATATTAAAAGATACATTTCTTAATCGGTGTGAAACCCTCCAAAAATCACTTATTTTGAACCGGGAGAGTAAAATATTTTATTTTAATTATTACTCCCTCTGTTTCAATTGAACAGATAGTTTGACTAAACACGACATTTTGAAAATTTATCGTCTTAAAAGTTCACTCAGACCAAAATATTTGCAAGGTTATAAAAAGTTTTATAAAATGAGTAAAAAAAATTAAAAAGAATAAAATGAGTAAATAAAAAAGTTTAAAATTAAATTATTTTTATTTTTATAGTAGATAATTACTGTAGTTATCTTATAAATGACTAGAAAGTTAAAACATTCTTTTACACACTAAACACAGTTAAAGTAAAAAAAAACTACTCCACATATCAAAAAGCTAAGAGAAAAATTTCCAGATCAAGACTTTTTACAGATCAATAATAAAAATTTACACAAAAGGGGTCAAGAAAAAAGTAGAAAACTGAGCAAAAAATTATGAGATTGTTTGTTAGATCTGAAATTTATACAGAAATAAATACTAAATCAAGAAGAAAATACCAAACCTGAAGAAGGAAATGAGTCAATCCAAGAAGTTTTCTGAAATAGATTGAAAGGAGAAGGAGAAGAAGAAATTAAATTCAGCTGCAATGGATTTGTTGTTTTGTTCTCTGGAAAACTAAGACTCAAACTCAATCCCAAATCTTGATTTTCCAACATTTTGTATCTTCAATAATATTCTTGAAAATAGACTTACAAAGATTTTAACTTTTGAAGAGTGATGAGTTGAGGTGCAATGAAAGGTATTATATAGAAAAATATAAGACCTATTTTTTTATTTTTTTATTTTTATTTTTTGTTGAGAAAAAAAGAAAAAGAAAAATAGTGGGTCAATTATGACAAGGAGAGTCAGGTGTACTAATTATTGTTTCACATTATGATGTATAGCTTTTGCCTCCCCCAAATATATTATCACCATTTTTAATGGGTTTTTTTTGTTTTGGTCCCACATTTCCTCATTTAACATCATCTCTATCCCAATATTGTGACAAGACCTCAATACCTTTCTTATTCAATGTTACTTATTCCCGTCCATAATAAGTGATTAATTTATTTTTGATATATTTATTAAGAAAATATAAAATTTTAGGCAAAAATAATTAATATAACTAAACTATCATTAATTAAATATTACAGCATAATTAATGTAAGAAATAAAAGATTTGTTAGAAATACGTACATAAAGGCAATTTTAGAGAAATACTTATTTTGGACCAAATTAAACGGCAAATTACTCACTTATTCTGGAGTGGAGGGAGTATTTGTTACTTCCTCTCATCGAGAATAAGTGTTCTTTTGACATTTTTATTTTGATCCAAAATAAGTATCCTTTTACACAATCAATAAGGAATTAATTTTTATTTTCCAAAAGTTGCCTTTATTTACCTATCCTAATGTATCGTGGTAATAATTAATTAAGGATAATTTAGTGAATACATCTATCTTTTTTTATCTCTAAGAATTCGTATTTTCTTAGGGTGTGTCAAAGGCTAAAAAATTACTTATTATAGACTGAACTGGGGAAGTATACTGAAAGAAGTAAATGAACTATTGCATGTCGTTTGCTGCGAGGGATAAAGATAATAAATAAGGAATGAAATTTGAGATTATAATTATCCCATATTTGAATAAAAGTATTAGTAAATCCCCAAATAAGTTTTTATCGTTAAATAGTGAAATTAATTATCTCATATAAATAATATTAATCTTATGAATATCTTTGTTTATTTCATTATTGTACCAAACGACCCCTTAATGTCAAAGTTGAAGATATGGCTAAAGTGACATTAATTGGCTTGGTTTTAGAGGGTAGCTTGGTAGCTTAGATTTAGAAACCCCAAGTTGCCTAACCAAGCAACATGGAGTTGTACTTTCAAAGGTTACTAATAGGAGTACAAGTCGAATCGAAAAATTACATCAAATCGAAAAGTCAAATCAAACTGATAAAAAAAATTGACGATGTTGATTTGATTTGATTTGGTATTGAGGAAAAAAATCTTAACTGAACTGACATATAAATATATAATTTTTATATGTACTTTTAAAACTTTACATAGATTTTTCTTTAAAAAATATCTAGACTTTTATATATACTTTTAAGACTTTGTCAATTTTTCAATTTTTTTTTTAGTATATATTTACTTATATAAAATTTGACAAAGTAAGATTGACATATTATTCACGTAACAAAAAAAAACTGAAAAATTTGATAATACCAAACCGGTATAATTAATTTGATTTGATTTTAATAAGAATCGAACCAGTCCGGTCCATATATATACGCTCTAATGTTAAAAAGTGATATATTTTGTTGTTTTTTTAATGATGTGACACTTGATTTTTAAGTCAAAAATATAAAATAAAAATATATTACAGTCAATTTATTTTAAGTTTTTAACCAAAAACCTCTCATCCGACTTAATACCCAACTCGCAAAATCCGTTCCTTGAGACATATATGAGGCAACCATCACATCAAATCATGAATGGAGATGCTCAATGCTATCAATATGACACTTGAATTGTTTGTCACAATATCCCAAATTCATTGCCAACTTTAACAGCCGGTTTGGACATAAGAAAAATTATTATTTTTTTCGAAATCAACATTTGTTTATAAAAATTTTAATTCTTAATTGAAGATGCATTGTAAAAAAATTTAATAATTTAAAAAAACTCTAAAAAACTGTTTTTTAAAATTTTATGTCCAAATATAACTTTAAATTTTAAATACTATTTTCACTTTAAAAAAATTTCACCTTTTTAAAAAAACATTACAATTCTTATGTCCAAACTCCCACTAAATATTGGCCCCTATTATATTTGTGCAAAGATCTTTTCATTTCCCATTTATTAGAAAGAAGTCATATTCATGGCCTTTATTGTTTGTGCAATACATTACATTTTTCAGGTCGTGCTTTAGTTTGGTTTTGATCTTTTACTTTAGCACTTTACGGATTAATTGATTTTACGTTTTTTTACAAACTTATTTTTAGTTTTATGATCATGTTTCTTTTTTATACGAGAGATTTATTTTTACACGTGAGAGGTCTATCATTTACACATAAAAAATCAAAAACTTTATTTTTCAAATTTTAATAGTATTATAAAGGGACATAATAAACAAATAGCGTTCCAAATCCCTCAAGGTAAAATAGGACGGAGAGACTGTTTTCATCCTATATTTTGTTGACAATTTTTGTCAAAGAAGTATGTCAATGAAATCATTATTCTTTTTCTATCATTATTCATATTGGAATAAAAATCAATCATTCGTTGAAATTGACGAGTGGATCAAGAAAGTTACTAATGGGGACAGGACAGAGTGATTGAGTATAAGACTTGGGGAAAAAAGTCGGTTAGTGAGAAAAAAAAGTATTCCGATCCAAAATAAGTGATTTTTTAATTGTTTTTATATATTAAAAATTTATTTTTTAATATTAATTAGTAATGAAATTGACCATATTAATATTTATTATCCCACATAAATATTCCTAGCACATACTTCAACACTATTTACTCAAAAGGCAATGTAGAAAAAAAATAATTAATACATTCTCGAAATTTAAAAAAATTATTTATTTTGGACTACAAAAAATCACTTATTTTGGACCGGAGGAAGTAAACTTTAAGGGTGTGTTCCAGTAATTAATAAAAGGGGTTAAGAACCAGATATAAGATTCAGCTTTCAACTAAAGCAAGAATATTAAGTACCCGTCAGTTCACTTTTACTTGTCCACTATAGACTTTGCACTCCCTTTACGAAATAATAATTGAAACGCATAATTTACTATGATACTCATATTAATTTATACATATTTTTAATAAATTTGAGAAAATAATTTAAAATAAATAATTAATATTGTGGGTCTAACAGGAAAAAAAAATTATCTTCTCTTCGTATGCTAAAAGTAACTAGTAAAAATAAAAATTTATTTTTAGCCGGACAAATAAAAGTGAATGGAGGAAGTAATTACTTTTTGTCAAGTTTTAACGAACATACATTTCGCGATATCTATATTGATGAAAAATAATAGTTACTTTAATTAAATTAATAGTGTACGCGTAAATTAGCTCGAACACCATAATTTAAAAAGAAAAACAAAATGTCTACATCCAAGGTTATGGAACCATCTACCTCTATGTTCCCAAAGTCTGTTTCAAATAATTACATTCTCAATGTGTTTGTAGGACCAATTGTGACAAGAGGACCACTCTAAGCCATTGAACTTGGAACAAAATGTCCACCCAAGATGTAGACTAACTTTTTCTTCAATGAATGCTTCAAATTATAGTCAAATTAGTGGATACTTTTACTTTTGTTTGTATGGACATAGCTTCAAATAAAGTTCCACATTAGAATTTTGATTTCACATAAGGTATTATGATACTTTTACTAGTATTTTGGAAAAAATTACGCAGACTTGATTCGAAATAAATAATATTACAACTATATAAGAATATTTAAAATTATTTTAATGCGCAGATAATATCAAAATCAATGATTAGATAAAAATAAGTATGGAGATGACGGCGATAACAAGGGGGGGTCCGATTTGCTCGCTTCAGTTTACTTTTACTTGTTCATTATATATTTTTATTATTACTTTATATTTTTAGCAAATCAAGATAAAGATAATATTTTTTTGTTGTTTTACCTTTTTCATTAACAACTCATTTTTCAAATGATTTCCTAAAACTTTTAAATGTTACCGTGATTATGAATAAATTATAGAATACATGCTTCATTTATTTTTTAAAAGGTATGCGAAGTTATAAGTAGACAACTAAAAACCAATGAATGGGATATATGTTTTACAATTGATCAAGCTTAAATACCTTTTTTTTTATTTCTCGCCCAATGTTTTGTAATCGTATGGAGTTCGATTAAATTCAGATTTGTACCGAAAAATCTCACACTTAGAAGGTAAAATATGCCCTAACAAAGATGAATTCATCAGAATTCGAACCTAAAACTTTTAACTAAGAATAAATACTTATTATGCCACCATAATCCTGACGGTGATCATGCTTAAATCCTTAATACGATATTGTATATTACTCTCTCTGATTCATAATAAGTGATTAATTTATCTTTGGCACACTATTAAGAAAATACTAACTCCTAAAAAAAAAAATTACTAAATCAATTTTAATTAATTATTAACCTTGAGATATAAAATATATAAATTAAGATAAATTTTAAAAAATAAAATAATGTTTTTTATTATATAAATAATTATTTATTTTAAATTAAAATAAAAAAATAAAATTATCACTTATTATAGACTATGGGCAGAAATTATATGGGAGCAAGAGATAAGACTAAGGAAAGGGGTAGATAAATGTGGGGCCAAGGAGTGAAGAGAGTAGGAGACAGAAGAGAGTGGAATTCACGAGGGAAGTGAAGGAAAATGAAAAGAAAAATGAAAGAAGTGTGGAAGTAAAAACTAAAAAGAAAAAACCTCTTCTTTCCTGTCATCATCGTCCTTTGTATTTTTCAATTCTCTTAAGTTTATTTTGTCCCGTAACTCACGTGGACCAAACATGTCGTGTTATGAACTAGGATTGTGGTAGAACAATAAGCTTTTTCTTACTCCTAGGTGTGTTTGGTACGACGGAAAATATTTTTCATAGAAAATATTTTTTTGAAAATAAATAGTAATTTTATTTATTTTATGATGTTTAATATATAAATTAAGAAAAATATTATTTTATAAGTATTCTTAAATATTTTTGATACAATAAACATGAGGTCATAAACTTTCGAACCTACAAATTTCATAAATTTATGAACCGCAAAACTTTCGAAACCGTAAAATTTCGAATTCGTAAACTTTATAATTTCTAAACCCGTAAACTTCGAAACACATAAACCTCTGAACTCATAACTTTGAAACTTGTAAAATTTTGAACCTGTATAAATCGAAAGATGAAAAAAATAAAACCTAAAATATATAATATTTTTTTTCGGGGAGGAGGGGGAGGGGCAGAGGGGTGGATGGGGGTGCATAGAAAAAAAATAGAAATTTAAAAATTACAAAAAAAGTAAAAAACGAAAAGAATTTTGTGCGAGGTGAAGGTATGGGTGTGGAAAAAAAAATAGAAATTTGAAATTACAAAAAAAAATATTTTTTGGGTGGGTGGGTAAGTGGTGACAGGAAAAAAAAATTGAAAAAAGGACATGGGGTAAGATTAGGTGGGTTGAATGTAGGTGTGGGGTGGGTGGGTTGATGAGGGTATGAAATAGGGTGGGAAAGCTTGAAAAAGAATTTTGGAAAATATTTTCCCTTCTCTTGATAAAGAAAATATTTTCCTCTAATTGAAGGAAAATGAGTTAATGAGGAAAATATTTTCCAAAACATTTAAGCCAATCAAACATGGAAAAGTTCAAAAATATTTTCCTTCGTACCGAACACAACCTTAATTAAAGATTTTAAATTCGAATTCTTAATATAAAATTATATTTATTAAGGAATAGTTTACCCCTTAATATAGACTTTCTCACAACCAATTCAAATTTAATAGTGTTTCAAAATAAATACCTAACATCGAGTGAAAAACTAAGAAAATAACATTCATGCTTGTTTACACGTGGTTTATTTTAGGGATGAAGATTTATAATAACAATATAATCAATGTGTGATCGGAGAAAAATAGTATTTTTTTCGATCCAAAATAAGTAATTTTTTTGTCTGTTTTTATATATATTAAGAAATTCACCTTTTAGTATTAATTAGTAATGAGATTGACCATATAACCTTTATTATCCCACATAAATACTCCTAACCTATATTCCAACACTATTTACTCTAAGGACAATGTAGGAAAAAAAATAATTAATTAATTCTTGAAATTTAAAAAATCACTTATTTTGGAATACCAAAAAAAAAGGCAAAAAATCGCTTATTTTGAACCGAAAAGAATATATATACAACTTTACGTCTACCTTATAAAATAAAGAAAATGTTACCAATAGATCATTCGCTTAATAAAAAAATAATTATAATAGTTAAATCATTATTAACATGCAATATTAGTATTTTAAAACAGACTCAATAGAATTTAAATTATTTTCAAATATAAAATATATCATTATTTTTTAAACACACTAATAAAAAAAGTGTATCGTGAGAGAGACAGGGAGAGTAGCATTTTCAGAAAGCTTGAGAATTTTTTTACTGAATAAGTAATTGACAATAAGCGGGGAAAAATTACTCTTTCTTGTCCATAATAAGTGATCATTTTATCTTTTTATTTTAGTTTAAAATAAGTATTAATTTATATAATCAAGTTAATTTTATTTTTCTAAAAGTTGCCCTATTATACATATCCCAGTGTGTCGAGATAATAATTAATTAAAGTTCATTTAGTAAATATATCTTTTTTCTCTAGGAGTTCGCATTTCTTTAATAGGTGTGCAAAAGATGAAATGATCACTTATTTTGGATCGGAAAGAGTAATTTTTTCTTGATTTGGCTATTAACATATAAAAATAAAAATATATTTTTAGTATAATAAACAAGCAAAAGTAAATAGAAGAAGTATATTTTCGCTGGCCCCGCACAACACGACTTTTGGTGGTATCTAATCGTTTGTTTGCCCAAGCTTCTTTTGAGGCAAAAATGTCTGTTTTTGATCAAAAATATTTTTTTTTAAAATTAAGGTGTTTGACCAAGCTTTTGAAAGAAAAAAAGTATTTTTGAGAAGAAGTAAAATTAATTTTGTAAAAACAGAAAAAAATAGTCTCTCAAAAAGTAATTTTTTTTTTAAAATCACTTTTGAGAAAAAATATACTTAGAAGCAAATTTTTAAAGCTTGATCAAATATTAATTACTACTCTAAAATAATATATTATACTAATTATTTAAATATAAATTATTGCTTTTTAAAAATAATTTTAAAAAAAAATACTTCTTAGAATAAATTAATTTTGATAATTTGGACAAACGGGTCGTACGTTACCCTTGTTAGTTATTGTGATAAATGAGATGACTGTTGAAACAGACAATCCCCACTGTGTTTGTGCGTGCGTGGGTCCCAGGAAACATACAGAGCTCGTGCGTGTTGTGTCCTGTTGTCGCTTTATTACCCGACATGACATCTCTATACAATCATTTGAACTCCTCTATATCACGTCTCTTTACTTCTCTTTCTTTCTGGCCCCACATAGCCTTTCCACGATTTTCTAGCGCGTGTGAATTCATCAGCACTTTCCTTTTTCTTTTCACCTTTTTATTTTCTTTTTAATTCCTCATATCATTGGATTATATCCAACATTGTATTTGTATTAATTTTTTTATTAAATATATATAAAATATTAATTATAAAATCAGTAACTAAAACAAACTAAGAAATATTATAGCAAATTCAGCACTCATAAACTTTAAATCTTGATTCAGCCATTGATTAGAACATTATAGATTTTCGTTACAAAAGGAAAATATTGAAATAAATTGATAGAACAATAGCATATTAAAAATTAAAATAGTTTAATGAATTTAAATTCTAGAAAAATTGTATAAATATTATAATGATGGCATATAAGTAACTCTTAGTGCTTTGAAATATTAGTTCACATAGTTATAAAAGTAAAGAACTATTGTCGAATATACAATGGCTCAAATGAGATTCTGCTTTGTTGATTTTTTATTATTATTATATATAAATAATAAGTATATAAAATTATTAGGTATAAAAATAAAAAGTAACATCGATTATCAATATAATTAAATAATCTTTTAAATATTAACACAAATTATAAAAATTCTTTGAAATGATTTATTCCAATAATAATACAGTTAATCTTGCATATATATATAAATAAGTAGATAGCTCAGCCATGAGTAGAGGTGGCTAATAGGCCGGTTCAAATCGGGACCGGACCGGCCCAGATCGGTTTAAACTGGGGCTGAACCGGCCCGGTTCATAGGGGGGCGGGTGGGGCTGGGTTAAGGGG
>MDKH01009167.1:0-25312 GCA_005239495.1 Nicotiana undulata | reverse complement strand
TATTTGTTTATATGTACTCATGCTGCACTTTCTTTCTTTTTCTGCACTTGATTGTGCAGGTATAGAGGCTGGTCCGTCTGGTCGTCCGTCTGCTGGTAGATACTGATCTCGGTGTCACTCCATACGGTGAGCTGTCTTCTTGGCGTCATCCTGACAGCACCTCCGGAGCCTTCTAGTTTCATTTTGCTCAGTCTTTTGTTTCAGACTGCGGCTTGTACTTTTGCATAAATATATTTCAGTTGCTGTATCTATGTAGCCGCCCGTTGACACTGTGACACTAGTCCTGGCACACACTTGTTGTAGTTATGTCGGGTTTCGGGGTTGTATATATTTGTCCTAGCTGTGGCTCAGCTTGTATCTACGGCCTTACCTCATATCGCTGTTATATTCCGCATTTTATTTGTTATAAATTGTAAATAACTAGAATATCGAGTTCTGGTGTAGTATCTTCTAATGATTTATATGTTGGCTTGCCTAACCTCGCCGTTAGGTGCCATCACGGCCTGAACCGGGTTTTGGGTCGTGACACGGTGTCTGCTAGGGAGTGGGACCCTATGTTGGAAGAATCATCGGGTTATGCCGGCATCAACTAAGGAATGGGACCCTAAGTTGGCATCAACTGAGTACTGGGATATCCTAGGTTGGCATCGAGTTATGTCGGCATCAGGTTATGCTGGCATCAACTAGGGATGGAATATCCTATGTTGGCATCGAAGTATGTCGGCATCAGGTTATGCTGGCATCAACTAGGGAATGGAGACCCTATGTTGGCATCAACTAAGGAATGGAATATCCTATGTTGGATAAGGTGTAGCTAGGGATTGGAGGCCCTATACTAGTTTAAGTTTGAATTGTCTTCAACATCGTTTTTCTTCTTTTTCTCCTCTTTTTTTTCATTTTATTTTCAGAGAATGAATGCGGGAAAGAATTTTTGGAAGAAACTTCCCTTTTTTGAGTCGTTGCTTCAGAGATCCTTCTAGCCCTTGTGCAATTTCTTTTAGTTGCACCTGCTTATTGCAAGGTTGCTTTTGAGTTGCACATGTTTCAGATTTTCAAACAAAGAACAATTTGTTAGTTTGAAACTGTGGTTGGTTTTGCGGCCTTGATTTTCAACTGCTTGATCTCAGTTCTTTTGACGAAGATCTCAACCACTTGCTTGCTTGCTTTTGGGGATTGGGTTTCATCTCTGATCCCGGGGACCCTGGATTTCCGGATTTTACCATGGCGATCGGTCACGTGGGACCCAACATTTTTATTTTGCCTTTGTAGGACTTTCACTTGCTTTTTCTTTTGGATTTCCAGAGTATCGGGGGGAGTTTTGGCCCTCAATTAAAGGGTAATTAATTTCTAAAAATGCGAATTAAACCTAGGATTACATAAAATGAAAAAATATGACATTTTTTATGATTTTTCAATGATTTTAAAATAGTAAACATGCATGAAATGCAACTGAATAAGAAAAATTCCTAAAATTCGTTAAAGGTTATTTTTTGATTATTTTTAGGAGTAATTTCCATGCGGGGAAAAAATTGGGTGTTCACAACGGACTTGGTCAACCGATCCACAATAACCCATATAGCATCGAACCTCCTCGAAGTTCGTGGGAGTCCAACTACAAAGTCCATGTTGATCTGCTCCCACTTCCACTCCGGAATATCTAACCTCTGGTGCAATCCACTTGGTCTCTGGTGCTCATACTTGACCTGCTGACAGTTGAGACACCGAGCTACAAACTCAACAATATCCTTCTTCATCCTCCTCCACCAATAATGTTGTCTCAGATCCTGATACATCTTTGCGGCACCCAGATGGATGGAATACCACGAGCTATGGGCCTCTTCTAGAATCAACTCTCAAAGCCCATCCACATTGGGCACACAAATCCGACCCTGCATCCTCATGTACCCATCATCACCAATAACCACATCCCTGGCATCACCTCGCCGGACCCTGTCCTGAAGAACGAGAAGGTGTGGGTCATCATATTGGCGCTCTCTGATTCGGTCATAAAGAGAAGACCTGGAAGCTACACTGGCCAACACCCGGTGAGGCTCTGATAAGTCCAATCTCACAAACTGACCTGCTAAAGCCTGAACATAAAGTGCTAATGGTCTCTCTGCTGCTGTGAGATAAGCTAGACTCCCCAAACTCTCTGCTCTGTGACTCAAGGCGTCGGCCACTACATTGGCCTTCCCGGGATGGTATAAAATAGTGATATCATAGTCCTTGTGAAGCTCCAACCATCTCCTCTGACGCAAATTCTAATCCTTATGCTTAAACAGATGCTGCAGACTACGGTGATCAGTGAAAACCTCACAATGTACCCCAATGGATGCTAGCTCGAGATCATGTACGGGATAATTCTTCTCATGAGTCTTCAACTGGCGCGAGGCATAGGCAATCACCCTACCCTCCTGCATCAAAACTCAATCGATGTCTATCCTTGAGGCATCACAACACACGGTATAAGACCCTGAAGCTGATGGCAACACTAATACTGGAGCTAAGGTCAATGCAGTCTTAAGCTTATGAAAGCTCTCCTCACACTCGTCCGACCACCTGAATGGAGCACCCTTCTGGGTCAATTTGGTCAAGGGCAAAGAAATAGAAGAAAACCCCTTTACAAAGTGACGGTAATATCCCGCCAAACCAAGGAAACTCTTAATCTCTGTAGCTGAGGATGGTATGGGACAACTCTGCACCGCCTCTATCTTCTTCGGATCAACCTGAATACCCTCACTGGACACCACGTGCCCCAAGAAAGCTACTGAGCCAAGCCAAAACTCACACTTGGAGAACTTTGCATAAAGTTTCTCCTCCTTCAGTCTCTGCAATACAACTCTCAAATGTTGAGTGTGCTCCTCTTAGCTACGAGAATATACCAGGATGTCATCAATGAACACAATGACAAATGAATCCAGGTACGGCTGAAACACAATGTTCATCAAATGCATGAACGCTACTGGGGCATTGGTCAGCATAAAGACATCACCATAAACTCATAATGGCCATAACGAGTCCTGAAAGCTGTCTTGGGAATGTCTGAATCCCGATTCTTCAGCTGATGATACCCGGACCTTAAATCAATCTTAGAGAACACTCTAGCTCCCTGAAGCTGGTCAAACAATTCATCAATACGAGGCAAAGGATACTTATTCTTGACTTTAACCTTGTTCAACTGCCTGTAGTCAATACATATTCTCATGGAACCATCTTTCTTCTTTACAAACAACACCGGTGCACCCCAAGCTGACACACTAGGCCGAATGAACCCCTTATCTAGGAGTTCCTAAAGCTGCTCTTTCAATTCCTTCAACTCCGCCGGTGCCATACGATATGGTGGAATAGAGATAGGTTGAGTTCCCGACACCAAATCAATACCAAAATCAATATCCATGTCATGTGGCATGCCTGGCAGGTCAGCAGGAAACACGTCCGGAAAATCACGGACCACAGAAACAGAATCAATAGTGGGAGTCTTAACACTGACATCCCTCACAAAAGCCAAATACGATAAACACCCTTTCTCTACCATACGCTGAGCCTTCAGGTAAGAAATCACCCTACTAGGCACATACTCAACAGAACCTCTCCACTCAACTCTCAGAAACCCTGGCATCGCTAAGGTCACGGTCTTAGCATGGCAATCAAGAACAGCATGACACGGAGATAACCAGTACATGCTCACTATCACATCAAAGTAAACCATGCTAAGTAACAACAGATCCACTCGGGTCTCCAGACCCCCAATAGATATTACACACGACTGGTACACACGGTCTACAATAATAGTATCGCCCACCAGAGTCGACACATGAACGGATGTAACTAAGGATTCACGGGGCATATCCAGAAAATGGGAAAAGTATGATGAAACATAAGAATACGTGGAACCAGGATCAAATAAAACTGAAGTATCTCGGTGACAGACTGAGACAATACATGTGATCACTGCATCTGAGGCCATAGCATCTGGTCTGGCTGGGAGTGCATAGAAACGAGCCTGACCTCCACCTGATCGACCTCCCCCTCTAGGGCGGCCTCTAGCTGACTGACCCCCACCCCTAGCTTCCTGGGTGGGTGGTGTAGTAACTGGTGCTGAAGTTGAAGGCTGGCTCCTTTGCTGGAATGAACCACCCAAAAGACGGGGACAATACCTCTTGATATGACCCGGATCACCACACTCAAAACAACCCCTCTTGGCAAATCACGGCGGGGACTGAAGGGAACCCCTAGAACCAGAATAACTACCAGAAGAACCATGCGCCGAGGAACCCTGAATTGATGGTGGCCGAGATGAACTCTGGCTGGAAGAGCGCTGAATGAGGAACGACCCGGATGAGAGCTGCGGGGACCATGCCCCGATGATGCACCACTATAAGCTGGGCGGACTGGTTGAGGAGGCCTAAATGAACGGCCTATGTTGTGCTGAGACTGACCTCCTAAATGAACACCGCCAAAACTACCAGATCCTCGAGGCCTCTTAGCCTCCCTCTCGACTCGCTCCTGGCGGCGAACTGACTCAATCTCTCTAGCAATGTCAACCACCTCCTCAAAAGAAGTGCCAGATACCCTCCCCCTAGTCAGAAAAATCCAAAGTTGATAAGTGAGGCTAGCAACAAATCTCCTGATCCTCTCCCTATCTGTAGAAACTAGCCAATTAGCAAGACGGGCTAACTCGGAGAACCTCATCTCATACTACATCACGGTCATGTCCGCCTGACGCAACTGCTCGAACTCCCTGCGTAGCTCCTCCCTGCAGGACTGCGGTACATATTTCTCCAAGAAGAGAATGCAGAACTGATGTCAGGTATGGGGTGCTGCATCAACAGGTCTACGATTCTCATAGGCCTCCCACCAAGCAAGTGCAACTCCTGAGAACTGGAAGGTAGTAAATGGAACCCCATTGGACTCCAATATCCCGGTTGTGCGAAGAATCTTCTGACACTTGTCTAAGAAGCCCTGGGAATCCTCGCCCTCAGTACAACTAAAAATCGGGGGCTGAAGTCTACTAAACCTCTCCAACTTGCACTGCTCATCATCTGCCAAAACTGGGACCACACCTGGGCTGGGGCAACCGGCTAGGCTAGAGCTGCCCCCGGTGTCTGAAGCCCCTGGATAACCTGCTCAGGTGTACGGGCAACTGGAGTCTGAGTGCCTCCCCCAGCCTGAGAAGTAGCAGCAGTAGACATAGCAACTGCCTGTGCAAGACTAGTGCACACCATTAGAATCTGAGCTAGAGTCTCCTGAAGGCCCGAAATCACAATAGGCATTGTCGGTGCCTGAGTCTGTCCCGCTGGAATCTCAATGGCGGGGACCTAATCCTGAACAGTAGGAGGGTCCACAGGTACTTCCCCGGCTGCTGCGCGGGCTACACCCCTCCCTCTTCCACGGCCTCGACCTCTCGTTAGTCCAGCTGGTGTGCGATCACCCCGATCGGTAGCGCAAGTCCTCACCATCTGCGAGAGAATTAAAACAACATAAGTTTAGTTCCAGGAATCAACAGGTTCACACGACAGAATTCAAGAATGTGAGATTTTTCCTAAGGGTTCTGTAGCCTCTCGAAGATAAGTACAGACGTCTCTGTACCGATCCACGAGACTCTACTAAACCTGCTCATGACTGGTGAGACCTATTTAACCTAGGGCTCTGATACCAACTTGTCACAACCTCAAACACTTAGTCGTGATGGCGCCTATCGTGGAATCAGGCACGCCACACACTTCGTTGAATCCAAGTTTATTTTTCGAGAAATTTATAAATTTAAAAGCAAAATATTGGTAATAATCCATTTGAAAGTTCAAACAACATTAAAGCACAATTCAAAATACATCCCTGAATCTAGTGTCACTCAGTCACGAGCTACTACAATAGAAAAATGTCAAAATAGGGAAATAGACAACATAGTCTGTAATAATACAAGTGCAACAGGAACATAAAGAAGGAGAAGATGAGGTCGCGATCGCCAGCTGCTACCTCGACGACTCCGATGAAACTCTGACCGCTGCTCAGCAACCACTACCGGGTCCCAATGTACTAGGATATACACACAAGGTGCAGGGGGTAACGTGAGTACACCAACTCAGAAGTAAAAAACCCAAACTATGGGTTGAGAGCGTGACGGACTAAACCTCAGAATTTACAATAGATAGCGTACAGAAATTAAACATGCTAACAGTTTATCAGAAAATGAATAAGATATGCCAAGTATGTCTGGTATTCACAACATGCCAACATATAAATATATGCAACCTGTGTGGAAGGGCACATAGTGATCACAACCCTCACTCAGCAGTCCACTTAGTACCATATATGGCTCTCAGGCCCAGGGAAGATCCATCCCGAAATGTACATAATCATCAGTGACCGTAGTCACTCGGTACTAAGGAAAAGGCCAATCTAGCCCCATGGAGAAGATCCATCTCCGGAACACAACACTCAGACAAGATCCATGTCCAGGGACGATCCATCACTCACATAACATCAACTTCGAAAAAGGTCCATGTCCAGGGAAGATCCATCCCTTTATATCAATGTGCTTACTAGGGGTGTAAAGACTCCGGAGGGGCCCTATTGGCCCAAGCGCTATATCAAGCCAGCGAAGGCATGATTAAAGTATCGATGCCATTTCGATCTCATAACTGTCTCAACAACAGGCTCTTGGCCTCACTCAGTCATTACTCTCCAATCTAGCTCACGTGAATCACATATGCATAAATCAACCCGAATCAATGATAAATATGCATGTAATTAACAATACTGAGACTGAGGCATGAAATGATATGCTATGATAGGACTGAGTATATGAAATCAAATAATCACAAAATGAGACAGTAATATACGACCACTCGGGTCTCAGCATTTTCGGCGTGAATCCTTAGCATTTATACTTAACATGATTTCTAACATGTTCACATTTACCACATTAATAGAAGTGCGGATATCAATCTGTAATAGCTACTAGACGGTGCCATGGGATGAGCCAGGACACAAATTACTCGGTGCACACCCTCACGCCCGTCACTTGGCATGCGAGTCACCTCAATTATAGTCATATATCACATAGTTCGGGGTTTCGAACCCTCAGAACCAAGTTTGGAAACGTTACTTACCTCAAACCGGCTAAAATCCTAGCCCACAGTGCCTTTGCCTCTAGACTCGACCTTCGAGCGCTCCAAATCTATCAAAAATCAGATTTATATCATTATTATATGCCAAGGAACGAAATCCATTCAGAAATTATCAAAATTTACCCAAAATCCCGAAATTGGCCAAACCCGACCCCCGGGCCCACGTCTCGGAATTCGATAAAAATCACAAAACTAGAATCCTTGTTCCCTCACGAGTCCACCCATTTCAAATTCATCAAAATCCGACCTCAATCGTCCACTCAAATCATCAAAAGACATTCCCAAACTTTCCTCCCATTTTTCCCAATTTCCACCCTAATTTCTCAAATTAAATGATGAAATTCAAGACTAAATCATGGAAATAACCCAAATATGATTGAACAATACTTACCCCAAGAACTCCACTAAATATCCCTACAAATTTCACCTTCTCCCGAGCTCTCTAATGGGTTTTTAAAAATATGGACTAAACCCTCGTTTTTTAACTTAAAAAGAATTTGCCATGTTATTACCCTTCGCGAACGCGGCCTTATGAACGTGTTCGCATAGAACAACCAACAGGCCCCCCTCCTTTACCCTGTGCGAACGCGGCATCCTTACCGCGAACGCGAGGCCTAGCCAGCTCAAGCCACGCGAACGCGTCCCCGTCACGCGACCGCGTAGAACAAAATGTTTGGGGTCTTCCAGCTGCCAACTTCCCTTCGCGAACGCATCCCCTCTCCCACGTTCGCAATGCACACACTGCCTAACCCCTAGCGTTCGCATCCCCCTCTAAAGAATGCATAGAACAAAATCTCTAGCTCCCCCATTTGCTCTCCGTGAACGCGAGACCCCACCGCGAACGCATAGCACAAAAATTCTCTGCAACAACACCAGAAAAATCTGCCAAGTTCAAAGTCCAAAAATTGATCTGTTAACCACCCGAAACTCACCCGAGGCCCTCGGGACCTCAACCAAATATGCCAACACCTGAAAAAACCTCATTCAAACTTAGTCGGGCCTTCGAAACACCCAAAACAACGCAAAAACACCAAATTCACCTCGGATTCAAGCCTATGAACTCTAAAACTTTCAAATTTCGCCAAGGATGTTGAAACCACCCAAAACACGTCCGATTGACCTGAAAATTTGCACACACATCCAAAATGACCATACGAACATGTTCCAACTTATGAAATTCCATTCTGACCCCGATAGCTAATTTTTCACTGCCGACCAGAAATCGCCAAAAACTCAATTTCGCCAATTCAAGCCTAATTCTACTACGGACCTCACATTCACATTCCGAACACACTCCTAAGTCCCAAATCACCTAACGAAGTTATCCGAGCTATAAAATCCACATTATGAGGTCGTTTACCTATAAGTCAACTCCCAGTTGACTTTTCCAACTATTAAGCTCATTTAAGAGACTAAGTGCCACAATTCTCACCACGACCACTCCGAACCCGAACCAAATGACCCCACACATCATAATTAGGTTAAACAACATATGACAAAGCTGAAACAGAGGAAACGGGGATAATCTCACGAAACGACTGGTCGGGTCGTTACACAATAAAAGTTGAAATCGATTATATTTTGGAAAATAAAACAAAGATTTTAACATATTTACCTTATTGTGCAAAGCTATTGGTTGTAAATGGATTTTCAAAAAGAAATTTAATCTCGGTGGATGTTTAGATAAATATAAAGCTCGATTAGTAGCAAAAGAGTTTTCTCAAAAAGCAAATATAGATTATTTTGATACATTTGCACCAGTGACTAGAATTTCTTCTATTCGAGTTTTAATTGTCTTAGCTTCAATCTGTAAGCTTTTATCCACCAAATGGGTGTCAAACCTACTTTTCTAAATGGTGATTTAGAAGAAAAAATTTATATGGTTCAACCTGAAGGTTGTGTTATTCCTGGACAAGAAAATAAAGTTTGTAATTAAATTAAATCTCTTTATGGTCTTAAACAAGCTCCTAAGCAGTGGTATGAAAAATTTGAACAAGTCTTAGTGACAGACGGGTTTTCCTTAGTTAAGGTGGATAAATGTATTTATACTAAAGTGGTAGAGAATGATTATGTGATAATATATCTATATGTTGATGACATGCTTATACAAGTTTAAATATTGTGCAAAGTACTACATTATTTTTGTCTGCTTATTTTGATATGAAAGATTTGGGTAAAGTAAATACAATATTGGGAGTTAAAGTTATAAGGAGTGAAGATGGAATAATGTTGTCACAAGAACATTATGTTGAGAGACTTCTTAAAAAATTTGAATATTTTAATGTTACATCTGTGAGCAATCCTTTTGATGCTAACTCTCAGTTGAAAAGGAATAATGGTGACCCAGTTGCTCAGTCTAAATATGCGCAGATTATTGGGAGTCTGATGCATTTAATGAATTTTACAAGGCCTGATATAGCCTATATTGTGTGTAGACTGAGTAGATATACTCATAATCCCAACAGAGAGCATTGGTCTGCATTGGATAGACTAATGAAATATTTGAGAGGGATATGAATTATGGTATCCTATATAGTGGATTTTCTTCTACCTTAGAGGGGTGCAGTGATGCAAACCGGATCTCTGATACAGATGAGACAAAATTCACTAGTATTTCAGGTTGAGTGGCTCAGAAACTTCTTAGCTAATATCCCTTTAATAACAGACGTATTGCCTCTTGTGTCAATACACTGTGATTGCCAGCGGAAAAAGAATAAACCTTATAACTGTAAAAGTAGATACATGAAATTGAGACATGATGTCATAAAACAGTTGTTGAGAGATGGAATAATTTCCATTGACTATGTGAAGTCAGAAGTAAATTTGGTCGATCCTCTAACTAAACATGTGGGAAGAAAATTAATTCTTCAAACCTTAAAAGAGATGGGGTAAGGCCGACATGTTGTCAATAGATATGGTAACCCAACCATGTGATTGGAGATACCATGAAGTAGTTTCATATGGGTAATAACAAGTCGATAATGGCACTGAAGCACTAAAAGAGAGTGCTTGACTGCTACTAATTGAGAGGCTAAGTTGTGATGACCCAAGGGGTCATTTTATGAATTAAGACTCTATTATAGGTTTATTAGCCATAAAAAGACTAATTTTAAATATCTCAATTTGTGTGCGCAGTCCGAGCGTGAAACCGGAAAGCTTTTATGTGAAAATATGAGAAATAGTAATTTCTAGAGTTAAAATTTGATTATAGTTGACTTTGGCCAACATTTTGAGTAAACGGATCCGGATCTGTGTTTCGACAATCCTGGGAGGTCCGCAGTAAAATATGGGACTTTGGCGTATGCTGAATTGAGCTCCAAGGTTCCAAGCCTTAGAAATCAATTTTTGAAAGAAATTATTTTGCTGAATTATTAATGAAATGAAGAAAAGAATTAATGTTTGAAACCATTAGCATCGGGCTCGTATTTTGGTTCCGGAGCCTGGTACAGATTTATTATAGTATTTAAGTACTACCTGTGAAATTTTGTAAGAATCGGAGTTTATTTGACGTGATTCGGACGTCCGGTTGAGAAATAGTGAACCTTAAGTGTTCTTGAGAAAAATGATGAGTTTTGAGGTTTAATTTGTAGTTTTAGATGTTATTTTCATGATTTGATCACACGAACAAGTCTGTATGATATTTTTAGACTTGCGTGCATGTTTGGTTTAGAGCCCCGAGGGCTTAGGTGAGTTCCGGGTAGGCTACGGGAAGTTTTACACTTAGAAAAAGTTTCTGGATTTTGTTGTTACTGGTGCTCCGATAATTTGTTCATCGCGTTGGCGTGGAGACACTCATGAACGCGTAGAGTAATTTTGTTGGGGGGCCGTTTTGTTCTATGCGAATGCGTAACCTGGGCCGCAAACGCGAAGCACTGGGGGGATGACCCTTCGCGAACGCGACCAGGCTATCGCGAACGCGGAGAGTAATGGGCCTGGGGGAGGGGGGCTCACGCTTCTTCTATGAGAACGCGTCCTATGGCCGCGATCATGATGGACAACTGGATAAAAGCTCCGCGAACGCGTCCTTAGCCCTGCGAACGCGAAGGCCTTTGGGCCAGACCTTCCGCGATCACGACAGGCCCATCGAGAACATGATGAAGGCATGTCCAACGATTTAATAGCAGAACTTAAGCGGACAGAACTCTTTTTCTTCCTATTTTTCGAACTACAAAGACTTAGAGGCGATTTTCTTCACCCAATTTCATCCCCAAAGTGTTGGTAATCAATTCTACACTCTACTCTTTCAATTACCCAATGTTTTTCATCATTTTTAAATCAAAAATCAAGAATTTACATGGGGTTGGATTTCGAAACTAATAGCATATTCGAGCTCGGGGGTGAACGGGTAAACGTAATTTGGTCCAAACCCCGAGTTTTGACCAAGCGGGACCGGGGTCGAGTTTTAACTTTTTTTTAGAAAACTTAGGAAAAAGCATAATTTTTAGTAAAGTTACTTCCTTTAGCACTAATTAATGATATTAAGCTAATTATGATTAGATTCGAGTGTGTTGGAGGTGAATTCGAAAGGAAAAGCTTTAATTGAGTTGTGAGTGGCCTGCGGAAATGAGGTAAGTGTTTGGCCTAACCTTAGCTTAAGGGAATAGGTGTTGTTGTTGTATTTGCTACATGTTAGTGTTGAGTACGACGTATAGGTATGGTGACGAGTATCTATATGTTGGTGTCAAGCATTCCCGTAAGTCTTATACTGTGATTTTTGGTGACTCTTGTTATTTATTGTCTACGCTTAAACTGATGACTATCCATGTTGAACTAGGCTTATGATGAACTCTTGTTAATTGACCATTGTTGAGCATTGGCTCAAATTGAGATTTATTTTGTGAAGTTAACTGTTTGAACTAGATTGGTTATAGTTGATTCCCTTGCCGGGATGTATTTATGTTTATTGTTGATTCCCTTGCCGGGGTATGGTTGTTATATTTATGGATATGGTGAGGAAGAGTGATAAAGCACGAATGGTGATGTCGTGCACATTTGCATTCATACTTATAATTCATACTGATGTATATGGTGAGGAAGAGTGATAAAGCACGAAGGGTGATGTCGTGCACATTTACATCTAAATTTACATTTATGCATATGGTGAGGAAGAGTGATAAAGCACGAAGGGTGATGCCGTGTACATTGACATTCATACTAATGCATATGGTGAGGAAGAGAGTAAATCATGAAGGGTGATGGAGTGCACATTTACATTTACATTGATGCATATGGTGAGGATGAGAGTAAAAGCACGAAGGGTGATGCCGTGCAAGTTTCTTTCTATTTTAATTGCTGAAATTAATGTTGCTCACTATCTGTGTTTGCCTTATTATGTCCTTGTTTATTATGTTAGAAATTCCCCATCGCATGCTCCCTTCCCATTAATTTCTATTTCTTTTAAACTCCTTAATTGTTGTTATTCCTGCTAGCAAGATTATATAAATGTCCAGGTTTATGTGGTGTCTTGTCCTAGCCTCATCACTACTTCGCCAAGGTTAGGCTCGGCACTTACTCAGTGCATGGGGTCGGTTGTACTGATACCGCACTCTGCACTATTTTGTGCAGATCCAGGTACTGGCCAGCGTTAGGAGATTTTTAGTAGCCTGCATTCATCACTCGGAGACACGAAGTAGATCTGCCGGCGTTCGCAGAATTCCTAGAGTCTTCTCTTAGTTCTAGAGACACTGTTTTTATTACATTCGAAACAGTTATATTATTTCTTTTAGCCCATTATTTGTAGTATTCTTTATAGTTCGTGAATTGTGACACCAGACCCTGGGGTAGTCTTATAGTTATATATTTAGTTTGTGGCTCGGCTTAGTTATTCGTTCATTATTTTATTTATGAAGTTATTTGTTGGAAACTATTAGAGTTAGTTTATTTTAAATTGTATTATTATGTTTAAGTAAACATTCAAAGGAAAATAGCTAATCGAGTTCTAATATTGGCTTGCCTAGCAAGTGTGGTGTTAGGCGCAATCACGATCCCTAAGGTTTGGAATTTGGGTCGTGACAAGTTGGTATCAGAGCACTAGGTTGCTTAGGTCTCACAATTCACGAACAAGTTTAATAGAGTCTGAAGGATCGGTACGGAGACGTATGTACTTATCTCTCAGAGTCTATCGAGTTAGGAAACAACTCCATTTTTATTTCTATTCTATCGTGTGATTCATGTTATCTCATATACTGATTGAATTCTTCTATTATCTCGCGTATGGAAAGAACACGTGTTTCCTCTTCCATTGACCAACATTCCGGTCCTCCAGCAATAGTAGCTTCTATTAGGGGCAGAGGACGAGGCCGCGCCAGAGGCCGAGGCAGGGGCAGGACGCAGCCCGTTGCTCAGACAGCAGCCCTAGCTATGGAACCCCAGATCAAGATTAATAAGGGGGTCCCATCTCAGACCGTTCCAGCGGGACCAGCTCAGATCCTAGAGGGGTTTATTGCTACCCCAGTACTTCAGGACGCTTTGGTCTGTTTAGTGGGCATTATGGAGAGTGTAGCCCAGACTGTCACATTCCCTATTGCAGGAGCTGTATCTCAGGCTGGAGGAGGGGTCCAGACTCCTGCTACCCATACTCCGATTCAGACTACTCCTCAGGTTCATACCCCAGCAGCTAATCTAGTTGGGGTAATTCAGCCAGTTGCAGTAGTGCCGCCTGTTGATGGGGCAGTTATGTCCACCGATGCTTTGTGGAGGTTGGACAGGTTCATTAAGTTACTTCCTGTTCATTTTAGTGGTGAGACTTCAAAGGATCCTCAGGAATATCTGGATAGTTGTCATGAGGTTCTGCGTAATATGGGTATTCTGGAGACCAATGGGGTCGATTTTGCTGCCTTTAAGATGACTGGTTCCGCCAAGAACTAGACTAGTTGGATCGCTTGCTTTGACTTGGGATCATTTTTCTCATCTCTTTTTGGAGAAGTTTTTGCATGTTACTACTCGAGAGGAGAAGCGTCGTCAGTTTGAGCGGCTTCAGCAGGGCAGCATGATCGTGACCCAGTATGAGAATCATTTTGTGGAGTTGGCTAAACATGCTATTCTTTTGTTGCCCACCGAGAGGGAGAGGGTTGGACGATTTATTGAGGGCCTTGCTCAGCCCATCAGGTTACAGATGGAAAAGGAGACAGGATGGATATTTCTTTTTAAGATGCGACTAATGTGGCCAAGAGAGTAGAGTCGGTTCTCGGGATGGGAGGTCAGGGGTCTGACAAAAGACCTCGTCATTCCGGTGGTTTAAGTAGTGCCTCATCTGTAGGCGGGGTTAGTTCCAGCAAAGTCCATTCTTCCAGGTCGTTCCATTCAGCACTTCCGGCTTCACATGGTACTTCATGTGGTCGTGGTTCTTATATGCCTCCTTCTACTCAGCCAGTCTACAGTGCACCATCAGCTCCTATCACTGCACCTCCTCTACAGAGTGTTCGGGGTGGTTATACTGGTCGACAGGGTCAGTTTGTCGGCCAGCAGTCTCAGCAGCCAAGGTTTTGTTACACATGTGGTGAGTCGAGTCACATTTCTAGATATTTCCCCTCACGCGTCAGATATTCTCAATATTAGGGGTAGAGGTCATTGTGATGACTCAAGGGGTCATTTTATGAATTAAGACTCCGTTCTAGGTTTATTAGCTATAAAAATACTAATTTTAAATACCTCGATTTGCATTCGTAGTCCGGGCGTGAAACCGGAAAGCTTTTATGTGAAAATATGAGAAATAGTAATTTCTAGAATTAAAATTTGATTATAGTTGACTTTGGTCAATATTTTGAGTAAACGGACCCGGATCTGTGTTACGACGATCCCAGGAGGTCCGCAGTAAAATATGGGACTTGGGCGTATGCCCGGAATTGAATTCCGAGGCCCCAAGCCTTAGAAATTAATTTTTGAAAGAAATTATTTTGCTAAATAATGAATGAAATAAAGAAAAGAATTAATGTTTGAAACCATTAGTATCGGGCCCGTATTTGGTTCCGGAGCCCCGTACAGATTTGTTATAGTATTTAAGTACTATCTGTGAAATTTGGTGAGAATCGGAGTTTATTTGACGTGATTCGTACATCCGGTTGAGAAATAGTGAACCTTGAGCGTTCTTGACAAAAATGATGAGTTTTGAGGTTTAATTCATAACTTTAGATGCTATTTTCATGATTTGATCACACAAAATAGTCCGTATGATGTATTTAGACTTGCATGCATGTTTGGTTTAGAGCCCCGAGGGCTCGGGTGATTTCCGGGTAGGCTACGGGATGTTTTAAACTTAGAAAAAGTTGCTGATTTTTTCTGTTACAGGTGTTCCGATAATTTGTTCATCGCATTCGCGTGGAGACACTCGCGAACGCGTAGAGTAATTTAGTTGGGGCCATTTTTTTCTATGCGAACGCGTAACCTGGGCCGCGAACGCGAAGCACTGGAGGGATGACCCTTCGCGAACGCGACTAGGCTATCGCGAACGCGGAGAGTAATGGGCCTGGGGGAGGGGGCTCACGCTTCTTCTATGCGAACGCGTCCTATGGGCCGCGATCGGGATGGACAACTGGAGAAAAGCTCCATGAACGCGTCCTTATCCCTACGAACGCGAAGGCGTTTGGGCCAGACCCTCCGCGATCGCGATAGGCCCATCGCGAACGCGATGAAGGCCTGTCCAGCGATTTAATAACAGAACTTAAGCGGACATAACTCTTTTTCTTCCTATTTTTCAAACTACAAATACTTAGAGGCGATTTGCTTCACCCAAGTTCATCCCCTAAGTGTTTGTAATAAATTCCACACTCTACTCTTTCAATTACCCAATGTTTTTCATGACTTTTAAATCAAAAATCAAGAATTTTCATGGTAAAAATTGAGGGTTTGGGTAGAATTAGGGAATTTTGTAAAAATCGAATTTTGACCTCGAATTGGGGTCGGATTTCGAAACTAATTGCATATTCGGGATCGAGAGTGACTGAGTAAATGTAATTTGGTTCGAACCCCAAGTTTGGACCAAGCGGGCCCGGGGTCGGGTTTTAACTTTTTTTGAGAAAACTTAGAAAAAATCATAATTTTCAGTAAAGTTACTTTCTTTAGTATTAATTAATAATATTAAGCTAATTATGATTAGATTCGATTGTGTTGGAGGTGAATTCGAAAGGAAAAGCTATAATTGAGCAGTGAGTGGCCTGCGGAATTGAGGTAAGTGTTTGGCCTAACCTTAGCTTGAGGGAATAGGTGTTGTTGTTGTATTTGCTATGTGTTATTTTTGAGTACGACGTATAGGTGTGGTGACGAGTATCTATACGTTGGTGTCGAGCATGCCCATGAGTCTTATACTGTGATTTTATTTGACTCTTGTTATGTACTGTCTACGCTTAAACTGATGACTATCCATGTTGAACTAGACTTATGATGAACTCTTGGTAATTGACCATTGTTGAGAATAGGCTCAAATTTAGATTTAATTGTGAAGTTAACTGTTGGAACTAGATTGGTTATAGTTGATTCCCTTGTCGGGATGTATTTATGTCTATTGTTGATTCCCTTGCCGGGATATGGTTGTTATATTTATGCATATGGTGAGGAAGAGTGATAAAGCACGAAGGCTGATTTCATGCACATTTACATCTATATTAAGATTTATGCATATGGTGAGGAAGGGTGATAAAGCACGAAGGGTGATGCCGTGTACATTTACATTCATACTAATGTATATGGTGAGGAAGAGCGTAAAGCACAAAGAGTGATGCCGTGCACATTTACATTTACATTGATGTATATGGTGAGGCTGAGAGTAAAAGTACGAAGGGTGATGCCGTGCAAGTTTCTTTCTATTTTAATTGCTAAAATTAATGTTGCTCACTATCTGTGTTTGACTTATTATTTCCTTGTTTATTATGTTAGAAATTCTCATCGCATGCTCCCTTTTATTAATTTCTATTTCTTTTAAACTCCTTAATTATTGTTATTCCTGCTAGCAAGATTATATAAATGTCCAGGTTTATGTGGTGTCTTGTCCTAGCCTCGTCACTACTTCGCCAAGGTTAGGCTCGGCACTTACTCAGTACATGGGATCGGTTGTACTAATACTGCACTCTGCACTATTTTGTGCAGATCTAGGTACCGGCCAGCGTTAGGAGATTTTTAGTAGCCTGCATTCATCATTCGGAGACACGAAGTAGATCTGCCGGCGTTCGCAGAATTCCTGAAGTCTTCTCTTAGTTCTAGAGACATTGTTTTTATTACATTTGAAACAGTTATATTATTTCTTTCAGCCCATTATTTGTAGTATTCTTAGTAGTTCGTGAATTATGACACCAGACCTTGGGGTAGTCTTATAGTTATATATTTAATTCGTGGCTTGGCTTAGTTATTCGTTCATTATTTTATTTATAAAGTTATTCGTTGGAAATTATTAGAGTTAGTTTATTTTAAATTTTATTATTGTGTTTAAGTAAACATTCAAAGGAAAATAGCTAATCGAGTTCTAGCATTGGCTTGCCTAGCAAGTGTTGTGTTAGGCGCCATCACGATCCCTAAGGTTGGGAATTTGGGTCGTTACATGAGTTATAACTCTTAACGAAATTCATAGTCCTTATGGATGGTGTATTTCAAAGCAGTTTACACTTGATGAATTCACCTATATTAGATATTTTGGCCTAGTCTCTAGAGCTCTCATGAATAACCAGGCACGCACATGGCCTATTGGGCGCAAAACCGCGTTGAACAACAAAATTACCGGGGGTCAAAATGTAATTGATAAAATCTTTGACTTACAATAAGAATTATTGGTTCATAGAAGTATTACATTTTCACTAGTAATTATGTGAGTTAAATTTTATTGGTCTAAGTTTGGTTCATAGTCCAGAAGACACCAAACCTATTACATTTTGACCATGCAAATCCAGCAAGTCAATTCTTCCATTCCTTTATATTTTGAAAATATATGGGGATTGTGAGAGTATTTTCAAAATTTTAAATAGACACGTGTTCTTTTAATTTTACAAGTGTCTATGAATATCTACCATGTGGCTTTTTGCATGAAGATATGTGGCCAAGTGGCCAAGACATAAACAAGTGGGAATCATCTTTGATGCATCACTCGTCACTTTAAGATGACCCAAGTATCTCTATAAATATCCTTCTTGTTCATCCGTAAGAGACATCAACAAAATTGGTGTGATGACCCAAAGCGTCATTTTATAAATTAAGACTTTATTCCAAGCTCATTAGCCTTAAAAAGACTAATTTTAATTACCTCAATTTGCATGCACAGTCCGGGCGTGAAACCAGAAAGCTTTAATGTGAAAATATGAGAAACGGTAATTTTTAGAGTTAATATTTTTTGTTTTAGCTGACTTTGGTCAACGTTTTGAGTAAAGGGACCCGTATCTATGTTCTGATGATCCCGGGAGGTCCGCAGTAAAATATTAGACTTGGGTGTATGCCCGGAATTGAATTCTGAGGTCCCTAGCCTTAGAAAACAATTTTTGAAGAAAATTGTTACACTGAAATTTTAAAGGAAATAAAGAAATGACTATTGTTTGAACACATTGGCATCGGGTCCGTATTTTGGTTCTGGAGCTCGGTACAGGTTTGTTATAATGTGAAGGTCGTACTTGGGAAATTTGATGAGAATCAAAATTTATTTGACGTGATTTAGACGTCCGGTTGAGAAATAGTAAAATTTGAGTGTTCTTGAGGAAAAACATGATGTTGAGGTTAAATTCGTAGTTCTTGATGTTATCTCAATGATTTGATCGCACGAGCAAGTCCATATGATATTTTTAGACTTGCGTGCATATTTGGTTTGGCGCCCCGAGGGCTCGGGTGAGTTTCGAGTAGGCCACAGAGTGTTTTGAGACTTAGAAAAATAACTAGGGGTTAAAAAGTTGTAGGTTGCAGGTTCAGTTCTCTGAACCCAGAAGGCGACAGCGCTTGGAATTCTGCGGCCGCGGACTAGGTTCCACTGCAGTGCCCGGAATTCCGTTGACCGCGGATTTTTGAAGCAACCTTCCGCCGCCACGCCCCTTATTCCGCTGACAGCGGTGGGGCAAGGCCCAGAATTCCGCTGACAACGGTGACGGGTCCTGAGGCACGTATAAATACAACCCTCTTTCATTATTTTAGAACTTTTCAAAAATAATAAAACCCTAGAATGGAAGAGGCGGTTTTTCCAAAATATTTTCTTCCCCAAATCATAGGTAAGTGATTTCTAACTCTTCTCTTTCGATCCTTAACTACTTTTTACAAGATTTCCACCTAGAATCTAGAATTTTTCATGGTAGAATTAGGAATTTTTGGGAAAACTTAAGAAACCCATGATTTTTCAATAAAGTTAGTTCCTTTAACAATAATTAATGATATTAAATCCAATTATGATTAGATACGAGTGAATTGAAGGCAAATTCTAAAGGAAAAGTTGTGATTGAGCAGTGAGTGGCCTGCTGAATTGAGGTAAGTTCTTGGTTTAACCTTGACTTGAGGGAATAGGAATCCCCAACCTAGATTCTATGTGAATTGCATGTGTGTGGTGTATAGGTGAGGTGACGAGTATCTATGCACCACCAAATTACTTGTTAAACATGATCTCTTCCTTATCCCCAATTATTTGATTCCTGGTTTAATTGTTTGCATGTTTTCTATGCCTCCATGTCTACTTGTTTTCATCAACTTATTGTTAAGCATTGTTGTACGAAATTCGGAAGTGTTAGTTGTTACCCTGGATTCGTTGTGATATATGAAAGGTTGAGCTGGTTGACAGTGTTCTACGAAATATATAAATTCCGGTTGGTTTCATTGTGAAATGATAATTGATAAAATTTATGAGTAGTACGCTTCTATTTACAATTGTTGAAATAAGAATATTGTGAAAGGCATTGACCTGAATTGTGAACTGTGAAATCTTTTATAAACAAAGTGATGTGATTGTCTGGTGGGAGCGGGTTGCACGCTGCAACAAGGAGTGATAAGGGTGGACAGGTGAAATCGGGTTGCACGCCGCAACAGGAGAAATAAGGATGATATATATAGGGAGGAGCAATAAGGGTGGACAGGTGTGAGCGGGTTGCGCGCCGCAACAAGGATCAATAAGGGAGGATACGTATGTTTTACTGCTTTTAAACACAAAGAATTGAAACTTATTGTTTTACTCTACGGTTTCTCATATTTTGCACCTACGGTTATTTTAAAGTAAAATTTGAAAATTTGGAAACTTATGTGAGAATTGGTTATAGCTGAGACCTGTAAATTGTGGCTGAGTTATTTTATTTATTGCTACAGATTATTGCTTTTGTTTAGTTTAGAATTTCTTTCTTGCTTTATTATATATTGTTCACAGATTATGTTATAAATGCCCCGCCGTAGCCTCGTCACTACTTCGTCGAGGTTAGGCTCAGCACTTACTCAGTACATGGGGTCGATTGTACTGATACTACACTCTGCACTTTTTGTGCAGATCCAGGTACCGGTCAAAGCTGATTCTTTGAGCATAGTTGAGTATTTACACGGAGACACGAGGTAGATCTGCCGGCGTCCGCAGATTCCTGGAGCCTTCTCCTATTTTATTTAGATATTGTTTTAGTTCATTCAAAACAGAAATACATTTCTTTCAATCCATTTACTTGTAGTATTCTTTAGTAGTTCGTGAATTGTGACACCAGACCCTGGGTAGTTATATAGTTATTATTAGCTCATGGTTCATTTATTATTCCAAATATTATTTATGATATCATTTATTGGGAAATATTAGATTCAGCATTCGTTTTTAAATTGTTTATTCGTGTTTAAGCAAATATTCAAAGAAAATGGTTAATTAAGTTCTAATATTGGCTTGCCTAGCAAGTGTGGTGTTAGGCGCCATCACGATCCCGAGGGTTGGGAATTTGGGTCGTGACAATTGACCTTTTTTTTACACTTTTCTTAGCTAATCATTGCTTTCTTCTTTAGCTAATCATTACTTTCTTCCTACAATCATTACCTATCATTGTTATTATTTCTTATCTCCAATTTGTTGAACCTGTTGGATTTATTATTTAATCATGATGATTCATGTATCCTCTAAATAAATAGAGACATGCTTGTTTAATCCTGGGGAAACATTTCACGTTGTTGAAATAATTTCTCAGGACAGTACCCAGTACGACTCAAGCCAATTCGTGTATTTGTTTACAAATAATATTATTACAGTATTATTATTATCGTTATTTTTCAGTGTCATTTTCCTACAATAGCAATTGAGGTTAGTAAATGGTAGTTAAGGTAATTAGTTTTACAAGGAATTGTAAATTCTGTCACAAATTAATCCTAATCTAACGTTTAAAAAAACACATTTATCACCCCCAAACCCACTTAAAAGTTCCCTGTTGAGAAATTATTTGTTTTTTGGTTATTTGAAAAACTATTTGAGGTGTGCGAAAGTTAAATATAGTTATATAGTAAATAGGAATGATAAGAAGTCGATCAAGGGACACTTTTAGCTGGGGCATTTGTGTCTATACCCAGTTTTTTGGTCAACTTTTAACTTATACCCGCTTTGAAAAAAAATTACAAGCGTATTCACTTTTCGGATAATTTCATACATACGGGCCTGAAGTAGCAAAAATTTATGTCTAAAGTTTGAACTTCAGAATGTTTTGCCTGAAGTGTAGTCTTATCAAAGCAAAACTTCAGATAATTTTGCCTGAAGTTTGGCCTGACTTGCAAAGGCAATCACGCAAACTTCAGTTCAATAAAAGCTACAACATGTATTGGCTGAAGTTTTTGTTTTATAATTGCCGAACTTCAGCATTCTAGGAGCTGAAATTTGTTTTGTAATTGTCGAACTTCAGCATTCTAGGGCTGAAATTTGTTTTGTATTTGCTGAACTTAAGCATTCTAGGAGCTGAAATTTTTGTTTATATTTGTTGAACTTCAGCATTCTTAGGGATGAATTTCTAAGTCTGCACACGAAAATGAGGAAGAAAAAATCTAATCTGCAGAAGATATTGTCACGACCCCAAATCCTAACAGGCCGTGATGGCGCCTATCGTGGAACTAAGCTAGCCAACCATCACATAACTACACACTTAGTTTAATCAAATATCGCAATATTATTTAATATCAGCATAACAAGTATGAAAATTTCCTGAGTCTTTAAACAAATATAAAATAATCCACTGTCTAAACAATTCCCCCAGGACTGGAGTCAACATGGTCACGAGCATCTAAGAAATAAAACTAACTCTCCTAATGTCATAAACAATGTCTAGGAATCAAATGTTAATATTGATAAGGAAGGAAAATGAAGAAGTTGCGGACGGTGGACAACTACATCGAAATCCCGTAAATACTGCTGATAACGAGCGAATATGACTACTGCTCCGCACTAGTACCTGGATCTGTACACAGAGGTACAGGGAGTTGTCGCGCCCCCTTTTTTCCTCGCAGAAGATCGGGTTTATGACATTCTGACAACTCTTTTAAAGGAAGAGGGTTATTAAAAGAGAAGTTAAGGTGCGTTAGGGCACCTAGAGTAATTAACTCATGAAACTAGTTTGCATCACCATAGATCGGGTAAGGGCTTGAAGTTATCCCGAGGGGAAGGTATTAGGCACCCCTCAAGATCCACAAATGTGGTTCCCGGCCAAATAGTTTTCGTGAATTCGTACAATAAACAAATAACAGGTAAATGGGGGCTCAAGTAAGAGGGGATTTCAAACAAGTGTTCAAGTTATTGAATTTTGGAAAGGAAAAGAACTAATATAATATTTAAAGGAGGGATATCATAGGTTTAACATAATATGGATCACATCAATGCAATAACCGATAGACACTCCTCAAAGAGGGGCTACACGTGATATTAGCGCACCGGTCATCATATTCGTATTCTACCCTTCCCCGCCCGTAAAGGTGGTTAAAGCGCGTGTTTGGTCACAAGCTCTATCGCGTGCTATTACCCGTCCCATCCTATCAGTCCCGGAGGAGGCTAGGACTACTATCCTAAAAGGAAGTACTAAGCTGACCCCTAGGTTTAAAGGACAAGATTCTAAGCGACAAACAACGACAATTAGGACGGCAGATAAAGGGGGAAAAAATAAGAGCAAATACGAGGCCCAAGTATTCCTCCACATATTATGCACATAATTAGCACGACTCAAACACAAGTAAGGACTTATGAACTTCAAAATCCTAAGGCATGATATCTAGGGTAGAATGCAATAGTGAGGCAGCTTTATTACTGAATTCAGAGAAGGAATTTTATCAGTTTCTTACTTACTGATTTTAACCTGTTAATAGTCGAGCAGCAGGTATAAAGGAGCATACTTTCAATTTTAAACGGGTTTAGCACCTACGTCTTGCCTAGGCATACCAATTACTACCGAAAGTTGTTCAAGTCGCACATGTTCTAAATGTCCAAATTTTAGGAATAGTTAATGAACGTGGATGAGTCTGTTATCCATATTCAGGCTAGGGGTGCTTAAACGAATACAAATGCAATACTAAGGAGCATGATATTTAATGCAAAGAAAATGCAGAATGATGCAAGACCTAAACATGATATTCTAATGCATGAACGTTTCAGTATCAGAACGTGTTTAGAAAAGATGTAGAAGGACTTATTACGCATTTGTCTTAAGGCAGAACATCGCAGTTTCACAAAAAAAAACACTTATTTATTAGTTTGTAAAGCCTAATACATGATTCTTAGGTGTAGATGGCAGCATATAAAGTAATGCAAAGTACATATTCTAACACAGGATTTTCCTAAATGACATGAGGATGAACATGCTGAAACAGTATCCACAAAACCTAAGGAACATGATTTCTAATGCAAAATCAATAATTGTTGGGTTAATATTATTACGTAGCCTAGAAACAGGATTTCTAAGTGGTGATCAATGTCCAAATAAGATGCTAAAGCAGTAAACCTAAGAACATGATATCTATGGCATGCTTGGAATGCATTGAGACCTAAGCATGAATTCTAATGCATACATAGGAAATATAAACCTAAGGCACGGTTGCTACCCATTTGTAGAGCTAACCTATGTAACTACCCTCCCCTTTTCACTATCCATCCCCGAATATTCGTTTACAAATTATTACAGGCCAGGAATTATGAATTACATAACCAAAGAAAAATAAGAAGTTACTTCTATAGGGAGCCTTCACTTAGGCCTAGATCCTCCAAACCTCAACGCCTTTAGTGTTTCGTTGTCACGACCTAAAACCTATGGGTTGTGATGGCGCCGGACACCACTGTCAGGCAAGCCAACCCCTTGATCAGTTGAAATACCATCATGTTTAACAATTTCGAAGTCGTTGCCTTTATTGCTTTTCATAATTAAATAAATAAATTATTGTAAATTAAACCCGATAGGAACTCCATTTAGTTCAATAAGACAAGACTCAACACATCCCCAAAACCCGGCGACACAAGTAAATGAGCAGTTTCTAAGAATTTATACAATTATACAACTCTTGTCCGAGAAATAAATGGGACAAAAGGAATAGAGATACAATGTAAAGATATAGAAAGAAGGAGACTCTGTCAACTGCGGAACGCCTCCGAATGAATGCAGCCCGAGCAAGTCTCCAAACCAATCGCTGAACTATGAAGGTACCTGTGCAACAAAATGCACAGAAAGTGTAGCATGAGTACATATACATATATGTACCCAGTGAGTATCCCGCCTAACCTCGAAGAAGTAGTGACGAGAGGTCGACTCGATACTCACTAGGGTCCAGCAGTAATAACATATGATAAAATATGATGAAATATGGTAGGCATGTCAGGGAAATAAGCAACAAGTACACGTACTGAGAACCGAAAAATCCAAACAGTTACTGAACTTAAACAATAAAACACTTTCAAAAGTAAGACCACCGAATGAAAACAATAATCACAAATTCTTAGATTCGCCATGGCGTACGGCCCGCTCCCATAAGGTACTTTTTCTACACTCGCCGTGGCGTACGGCCCGATCCCATATATTTCACAATTTCTTTTCAATTACACCGTGGCGTACGGCCCGCTCCCATATATTTCACAATTTCTTTTCAATTCCGACGTGGCGTACGGCCCGCTCCCATATATTTCATAATTTCATTTCAATTCCGCAGTGGCGTACGGCCCGCTCCCATATATTTCATAATTTCATTTCAATTGTGTTGTGGCGTATGGCCCGCTCCCATATATTTCACAATTTCTTTTCAATTCCGCCGTGGCGTACGGC
>ML256057.1:63829-96752 GCA_005239495.1 Nicotiana undulata | reverse complement strand
AAATGCAATAAAGGCAACGATTTCGAAATTATTAAACAGGAAGGTATTTCAACTGATTAAGGGATTGGCTTGCCTGACAGTGAGTCCGGCGCCATCACAACCCATAGGTTTTGGGTCGTGACAGATCTGTGTGAAAATTTTAAAAAAAATAGTTTTTTAAATTTTTCAAATTTTACGAAAAGTTTCAAAAAAATCATCTTCAAGTGAAATTGGAAATTTTATGGCAAAACACTAATTTAAAAAAAATTGAAAATTTTCCGAAAAAAAGTGAAATGATTCTTGTGTTCAAACGGGATCTAAGTAGATAAAAAATATTTATAGGAGACTACAGAATTACGCACCAGAAAATTCTTTCAAAAGTGTAAAAATAGAAGCAGTCATATGTTAATATTAAAACAAATGGTAGAGAACAAAGTATAGCGATTTATGAGGTAGATCGAGATCCATGTGGTCTCTGTTAGCAGAGGCGGATCCAGGATTTGAGGTTTATGAGTTCCTATCATAATTTCAAATTAATATGTAATAATATTTGGGTTCACAGTTAGATGTTTACAAATATTTAGTGAATTTTTTAATATATATGTAAAGTCTACGCAAAAGTTACTGGGTTCCCGGGAACCCGTTAGCAATGCTCTAGGTCCGCCCCTATCTGTTAGGATATACTATAAACCATGTGTATTGTTATAGTATTCTTTATGGAACAATTTTATTTACTTGTTCAATTCAATAAAGTTTTATTTTAAATAGATCATGTATTGGTTTGTGTGTATGTTGCTTATATAGTAGATGATTTAGTGTATAGTGTAGATTAAATCATCAGTTCTTATAAGTCATATAATTTATGTTCACAATCTATATGCAATTGGACAAACCATCGGAATGGTTGTAGCCCAAGATTAAATGCATTTTATCTTGAATATGTGAATGGTTTAATTCCAACTTCTTGTGCTAGTACATTTTGTATGTATTGAACGATCAAGTAGAGAGTAAGTATTTTATACTGACTTAGTAAAATAATCTCTCTAGTCCATTCAATATACTTATACTCTTAATCTTGATATAATTAGTACTATTAGTTGTGTGTGTCATTTAGTGTTTTGATTTGTTAAAAGGCGAGATTCTTTCGTGAGTCAATAAGCCTAGTAAATTGGACAATAATGATATACATTGGCGAAGTAATAATTAATTGATAGAATTCATGCCTCGGTGTTTGAGATTGCTGATACTCCTTTATGAAAGCTTATAAGTTTTATGTAAACCCGGCCGGTGAATTTTATTTTTGTACATGAAATAAGTTAAGCGAAAGTCTAAAGGAAGTAATTAATAAATTAAATTGTTAGTAATTTAATTTGATTGGTTAGTATCTGAATCTTAACATGGGGAGTTAAATAAGGTTTTATGGAAGAATTTCAAAATTGAACTAAAGAGTGCAATTACGAATTTTTAGTAGAATAATTCGTAATTTATTATGGTGAAAATTAATTTTAAAATTTGAAATTAATTCCATAATAGGAAGCCTTGTTAATTCCATAACAGGTTTTGGGAAAGGGTTTTAACCTAAAAACGTGGCTATACATATGAGATATAGGCTGGCCGTTTTTTGCACTGGTTCTACACGTTTTCTTCCTTGAATTTGCCCACCCAAAATTCTCTCTTTCCGGATATTATTTGGGTAACACGGTAGAAGACTGTGAAAATATGATGAGGACACCGTATTGCAACTCTGGAACTCCAGACGGAGATTGATTTGCTTTGTTTACGCTTCAAGAGGTAACTCGAATAATCTTCGTATGTGCTAATTGTTTAATTCACACGTGAATATGATATTGTGATTGCTTCCGCTGCGATATATAATCCAATAGTTGGTATCAGAGTCTACTCACGACTAATTGAATGATTAGGATGAATAATGAAAATTAGTATCATGTTAACATGCAAGTTTTGAATTACACGCAAAGATTGTTTTTTTGTAAAACTGCATTGTTTTTAACATGAATATTTGTTCTCAGTATTAGTGCTTATTCTGAAAATCATGTAATATTTGCTTATTGTTGATGATATTTGATTAGAATAATATGAAAATTACATTAATCCATGAAAAACGCAAAAGTCACTATTTGTCCGAATTGGCAGGTTCATGCTAAACGGCCCTTTTTTGGGCTTTCGAAGTCGTTTAGATGGTGTTTTGGATGTTTTAAAAAAAAATTGAGGTGTTTTTAATCCAGTGATGGTAGGGATCATTTCCTATGGACTCCAGGGTTAAATTCTAGTGATATAATATTTTTACACGTTGACGTAGGTCTTCTTCCATATCGGATAAACTCATTACGGATAATCACTGTAGATACCCAATTTTTCCTCAAAATTATTTTAAACTTGCATATAAGCTTTCAAATCACTCTTTGTAATAATGAATATTTTTCCTAATTTTTACATATTTTATTTGAATTATTCCCTATTTATTTACTGTTTTCATATTTTTATAATTCATAAATTACGCTCTAAATAAGTCTCAAAATATTTTCCAATTTTATATGTCATTTATAATCACTTTTTACTTATTAAATTTCAATTATTTTGTAAATTGGCCAATTGAGTACTATTTAATTTCAATTATAATTATTTTTACAATTATGGCCTAATTAGTCATTGTATACCTTTAAAATTCGAAATTCATGTTTCTTACATTTTTTATATTTTTTAAATATTTTAATTTTACTTATTTTTAAATCAATTTCATATTTTTAATTTATTAAGTATTTTATTAATTAATTACCTATTTTCTATTGGGTATTTAATAACTAGCCTGCCTTATTTAAAACTAGCCACAATTGAACCCAATTACCCAACCCAAATTACCCAACCCAGATTTCAATCAAACTACCCATCCCAACTAAATCCTACCCGGCCCAACCCCTGGCTTAATCTGTACCCATATCATAAATATCCTAACCTAACCCCTCCCCACCGGTTCATTCTCCTTCGCGACCTTTCTTCTCTCATCTCTCTATCTCTCTCAGTTACTCTCTAGAAGTTTCCCCTCTGGTGGGTCTGTTCCCCTCTCCGGCCGGTTCTCTCACCGGCATCCATGGTTTCTCACTACCTCGTGGTCATCTATTCACCTCTCACTCGCTCAATAACGCCCTGAGTTCTTCAAAACGAGCCTGGAGCAGTCCGCTTGCCTCCATTGAGCCTCTTGCCACTTTCCGGCCAATCCCCGGCTATTTGAGTAAGTTTACATATTTTCCGGCCTAATCTACACCGTCTCTGAGGATTTTTCCTCTTTTACGGGTTTCACGAAACCCTAACCATTTGCATCTTTGATTTTTTCTTTAATGTCTGCTTATCTTCTTACATTATTGTGATATTTTTCATGGTTTTCTCCGGAAAAAAAGGTTGGAGGATGTTCTTCGATAGGGTCGCAAACTTCAAGGGTGTGGGTATTGGAGCAATCTTAATTTCAGAAACTGGTCAGCACTACCCAGTATCCGCCAAACTCAGGTTCCCCTGCACCAACACCATGGCTGAATATGAGGCTTGCATCCTTGGGCTCAACTTGGCCATTGACATGAATGTTCAGGAATTATTAGTAATTGGCGATTCAGACTTATTGATACACCAAGTTCAAAGAGAATGGGCGACCAAGAATTCCAAGATACTGTCATACCCACATCTAGGGGTGTTCAAAACCGATCCAAAACCGAAAACCGAACCGAACCGAAGATTAATGGCTTACTGGTATCGGGTTAACGATTTAACGGACGGGGAACAGATTGGAATTTTCCCAAAATATTGTTGAACGTCCTGTACAATTTTTAAAAACTTGACTAGGAGTAATATCTAAATTCAGCTGTGTGATTTAGAATAATAATATTAATATTTAAGGTAATTGAATGAGACAGTGAATTATTAATCATACAAGGTCAAAGAAAGGATATTATTAATTACTTATATTATTATTTTTACCTCAACTTGGTTTTGCAAACTTTGGACATAATTGATTATATCATCCAACATGAGGGCCTTCCCAGTTACCTGATCTCATTCAGGTCACATGAAAAAGGTGGAGTTAAAAGGAATATGCAGTTGTGTAGTTGCACTTCAGTGAGATTAAACTTTGAATCTTTGATAAGACAGTAAAACAGTATAGAGGTTATCAAGATTTCTGTTGTTTGAGACTGAAAACTGGCTTTGGATTAGTTAGACTCAGATTACTTGAATTAGATACACTTAAAACACAGAGGCTATACTGCTATGAATTACTCTGCTAAACCATTTTTCTTCTTCTTTTCAGCAGGTTGAATCAATGGGGATCTGTATTCTGTAACATTGGTTGATGCTGAGAGGCGAATTTTGGCCAATGCCCTGCTGCTGCTGGACTTCTCAAATGAGCGTCCCTTTATTATTTCTCTTGTGTTTTTCATGTAATTGAAATAGGATAAGAAGTAGAGATGGAACTGGACAATGTAGCGCGGGCAGAAACTACGTTTGTGTACAATTTGCAAGTGTGTTCTGTTTTTTAGTACTGTCATTCTGTAATTTGACAATGGACGTTAACTTAAGTACTGAATTCTGTAAAACATTGCAACAATAGTTTATGGCAGTAACAAAAGTATAAGCTTTTGTTTATAAAGGCAAAGTGTATATTTGTTGCAAATACTTAAGTGTAAACTGGCAGGGAGTGTTGTGCTTCTAAATCAGCACGATTACCATAGGTAGAATTAGGCCGATAAACCGTCCGATAACTGTCCGATAAGAGGTAAACCGATACCAATCAGCCCGATAACTTATCGGGTGGCTAGTGGATTAATACATTTAAAAGCCGATAACCGATAAGCCAAACTGTTAAGAGTAAATAACCGCCCAATCCGCCCGATAAGCAGCCCTACCCACATCGTGTGCAGGAATTGAGAAGGAGGTTCACAAAGATTGAGTTTCGGCATGTTCCCAGAATCCAGAATGAGTTCGCCGACGCACTGGCCACCTTATCATCCATGATCCAGCATCCAGATAAGAATTTCATTGATCCTATTCCGGTAGGGATTGACACTCAGTCAGCTTACTGTGCATACGTTGAAGAAGAAGCAGATGGAAAGCCTTGGTTTCATGACATTAAGAAATACTTGGCAGAAGGAGAGTACCCAGAACTTGCAAGCGCCACTCAGAAGCGTACTCTTCGAAGGTTATCAAACAACTTCTTTCACAGCGGAGGAATCCTATATAGGAGGACTCCCGATCTGGGTTTTCTAAGATGTGTCGAAGCAAAGGAAGCAACGAAGCTGTTGGAGGAAATACATGTTGGTACATGCGGTCCTCACATGAACGGGTTTGTTCTAGAAAAGAAGATTCTTCAGGCTGGTTATTTCTGGATGACCATAGAAACAGAATGCATCCAGTATGTCCGCAAATGCCATCGGTGTCAAATACATGGGGATATGATAAAGGTACCTCCCGGTGAGCTTAATGCAACAAGCTCACCCTGGCCGTTCGCCGCTTGGGGCATGGATGTTATTGGACCAATCGAGCCTAATGCCTCCAACGGACACAGGTTCATTCTGGTTTCCATTGACTATATCATCAAATGGGTCGAAGTTGCATCCTACAAAGTAGTTACTAAGAAAGTGGTAGCCGATTTTGTCCGTGATCGCATTGTCTGTCGGTTTGGAGTTCTATAGTTAGTCATCACCGATAATGGTTCCAATCTCAACAGTGATTTGATGAAAGTAATGTGTGAAACCTTTAAGATCAAGCACAAGAATTCTACAGCATACAGACCTCAAATGAACGGAGTCGTTGAGGCTGCCAACAAGAACATCAAGAAGATACTAAGAAAGATGATAGAAAAACACAAGCAATGGCATGAGAAGTTATCATTCGCTCTGTTGGGGTATCGCACCACGGTTCGCACATCAACCGGGGCAACTCCTTACATGTTGGTATACGGCACAGAAGCCGTCATTCCTGCTGAAGTTGAAATCACATCCCTGAGAATTATACAAGAAGCTGAGCTCAGCTACGTAGAATGGATAGGAAGTCGTTATGAACAGTTGGCCCTCGTAGACGGAAAAAGAATGAACGCAGTTTGTCATGGTCAGCTATATCAGAACAGAATGACCAGACCCTTCAATAAGAAAGTCAAACCAAGACGATTCACATCGGGGCAGCTGGTGTTAAAGAAAATCTTTCCTCATCAAGACGAAGCAAAAGGGAAATTCTCGCCTAATTGTCAAGGCCCGTACATGGTTCACCGAGTGCTAACAGGAGGGGCACTCATACTGGCGGAAATGGATGGAGAAGTTTGGCCTAAACCAATCAATTCAGATGCAGTCAAGCGCTACTATGTGTAATTGTTATGCTTTCTATCAATGTTGTAAAATGAACTACGCCTGACCTGATTCCCGTTTAAGAGGGGATACGTAGGCAGCCATGTGGGTTCGGTCACATTCTGATAAAAATTTCATTTTCCCCACGAATGGAAACTGGGGCAGAATTTTGAGGAGGGACCTCAAAATTCCGAAGCAAGTTCAGCCGAGCACCGCACCAGTAACAGCCAAAAGTCTTCGCCCATCAAACTGGGTCAAGGGTTGAGAAGGAGCTCTCAAATCTCCGCCACAATGGAGGTTGCAATGTCTTGAACCGCGTCACGGTCGTCAGTTCATCCAAAGAAAACTATGCTTTCTATATATCATATCATATTTTACAAAATCATGCATATTTATTTTTTTCAAAAAAGCAGTTTGTTTTAGCAACGCTACCCCCGCGGTACAAGCAAAGTCATCATCATCAAGCAAGCAGTCCGAATCAAGCCAGCAGGGGATATGAACTAACCTTCCCCTTTACAAAACTCACGATTTTTCTTTGAACGCAGGCATAAAGACGGCGAAAGCCCAAAATATCTTTTTATCTTCGCAAGACATCTCAAGACATTCGCGAACCCGTCCCGCATTGCCAATATTTACTATCGCCAAAAGCAGCTCTGTATTCACAACAATCATATCGCCATAATTTATCATCAGCTGAACTCTTACTGTCATTTTATCTTCCCACACTTGCATTCGCATAAGGCTAATATTCTGCCTTCCGAGACTAAGCACTGTCTCCCTGCATTTTATTTCTTGTACTGCATAAGACTAATATTCTGCCTTCCGAGACTAAGCATTGTCTCTCTGCATTTTTCTCACATTGCATAAGGCTACTTACTGCCTTCCGAGACTAAGCATTGTCTCTCTGCATTTTTCGCATTTGCATAAGGCTAACTTTCTGCCTTCCGATACTAAGCTCTATCTCCATCTGCATGAGGTTAAGCTCTACCTCCATTTTCATAAGGCTACCTTTCTGCCTTCCGAGACTAAGCACTGTCTCCATATGCATGAGGTTAAGCTCTACCTCCATTTTCATAAGGCTACCTTTCTGCCTTCCGAGACTAAGCAGTGTCTCCCTGCATTTTATTTCTTACATTTGCATAAGGCTAATATTCTGCCTTCCGAGACTAAGCACTGTCTCCATATGCATGAGGTTAAGCTCTACCTCCATTTGCATAAGGCTACCATTCTGCCTTCCGAGACTAAGCACTGTCTCCCTGCATTCTCTACCTCCATATGCATAAGGCTACCTTTCTGCCTTCCAAGACTAAGCACTGTCTCCCTGCATTCTCTTTACTCCTTGCATAAGGCTATCATTCTGCCTTTCGAGGTTCTACGCTACCTTTGTCCGCATTTTACTTCACTACGCACAGTTCCTATCTCTATTTTTTTTAGAACAATTACCTTTCGCAACTATATTTATCTACATTTTCTTTCGAGCTAAGCTCTGCCCCGCTTTCCTTTTTGCAAATCGCAAGACTAAGCTCTGTCTTGTCAGCATCATACTATTGCATTCTTCATGGGCTGAAATATCGCCAACTTGTCCAAAGGCATCATCGTTCGGAGGCACCATCCTCATGGCCCGAGAACATCACTTCATAGCCTGCGGATCTCTTATATCCAACTTGCATATCATTATTCAAAGGCATCATGGTTCGAAGGCACCATCCTCATGGCCCAAGAACATCATTTCATAGCCTGCGAATCCCGCACCAAGCGATTCATGGCCCAGGACATCATGGTCTAAGGACATCATCCTAATTGTCCGAAGACAGCATTCATAGTCCAACGGGAACTTGCATCATATTTATATTATGCAATATACGTTCGTTCTTTTTTTGCAGGTAACCCGGCCGGAACAGCCAACCAGGCAGGAGCGGACCGCTCCAGTTCTTCGTCACAACCCCGGAATATCTTTGTATTCTTACCCCACCATGCACCTTGTGTCCGTTCTTATAAAACATCGTCAGTATATTTCGCCGATGACCCCAAAACTACATGCGGCCTGATTCCTGTAAAACCAGGGATATGTAGGCATCTCAGAAATCAGGGTGCGGCCGAATTCTATCCCGCAACTTCATCTCAGGTCAAAATTGGCCATCATATCTTTACCTGTTAACTCTTTCATCCTTCCCGGGTAAGAGGGGCAGCTGTTGATACCCAATTTTTCTTCAAAATTATTTTAAACTTGCATATAAGCTTTCAAAATCACTCTTTGTAATAATGAATATTTTTCCTAAATTTTACACATTTTATTTGAATTATTCCCTATTTATTTACTGTTTTCATATTTTTATAATTCATAAATTACGCTCTAAATAAGTCTCAAAATATTTTCCAATTTGATGTGTCATTTATAATCACTTTTTACTTATTAAATTTCAATTATTTTGTAAATTGGCCAATTGAGTACTATTTAATTTCAATTACAATCATTTTTGCAATTATGGCCTAATTAGTCATAGTATACCTTTAAAATTCGAAATTCATGTTTCTTACATTTTTTATATTGTTTAAATATTGTAATTTTACTTATTTTTAACTCAATTTCATCTTTTTAATTTATTAAGTATTTTATTAATTAATTACCTATTTCCTATTGGGTATTTAATAACTAGCCTACCTTATTTAAAACTAGCCACAATTGAACCCAATTACCCAACCCAGATTTCAATCAAACTACCCAGCCCAACTAAATCCTACCCGGCCCAACCCCTGGCTTAATCTGTACCCATACCATAAATATCCTAACTTAACCCCTTCCCACCGGTTCATTCTCCTTCGCGACCTTTCTTCTCTCATCTCTCTATCTCTCTCAGTTACTCTCTAGAATTTTCCCCTCCGGTGGGTCTGTTCCCCTCTCCGGCTGGTTCTCTCACTGGCATCCATGGTTTCTCACTACCTCGTGGTCATCTATTCACCTCTCACTCGCTCAATGACGCCCTGAGTTCTTCAAAACGGGCCTGGAGCAGTCCGCTTGCCTCCATTGAGCCTCTTGCCACTTTCCGGCCAATCCCCGGCTATTTGAGTAAGTTTACATGTTTTCCGGCCTAATCTACGTCGTCTCTGAGGATTTTCCCTCTTTTACGGGTTTCACAAAACCCTAACCATTTGCATCTTTGATTTTTTCTTTAATGTCTGCTTATCTTCTTACATTATTGTGATATTTTTCATGGTTTTCTCCTGAAAAACTTTTCCTTTTAGTGATTTCAAGATTAGGGTTCTTAAACCCGTCTTCAAAAGGATTCCTTCTTGATTTTTAGTTACCTGTACCATGTTTAAGTGATTATTTTGTGAGTTATTGTTGTTCGAACTGCTATTGTTGAAACCCTAATACCCTAGGTCGATTTTGTTATGTGTGTTCTTGTTCGACTCAATGCTATAACTTCTGATTCTCTTGCTGTTCTTATATCAATCAACATTGTTGTTTAAATACTTAGTGAATTTAACCATTCAACTCACTGATTGTTCATTTGCTAATTTTTCGTAATATTTTCCTTAAATAATATAGTTGTGCACTTTCCTTTTACAATTCTATATCAACTTCTGAATTCATGTTATATTTGTGTGATATCCTCCTTAAATACACGATTGTGTATTTTCCTTTTATAATAATTACCTATTTTTTGAATCCTTTCCATATTTATGTGATGCTCTTTTACTTTTCCAGATTCCCTGTGATTTCGAGTCTTCTTAATTGATTTCTGAACTGATACCCTATTTTATTCCTTAATGTAATATTGTTACAGCATGCCTTAATTAACTCACTATGTATTTGGCTCTATTTGTGCACTATATGACTTCCTTGTTTAATTTTTGGGAGAATCAGTCCTATTGGATTGATTCCTTGCCTTATTTCATCTTGACAATGTCGTTTGAATTAGAATCCCTTAATTAAAGGAGTCATGTTGTCTTTAATTGATGTTGATTGATTGTTACTACCATAATTTGCTTTGTGCTATTTGATTTTCAAAACTATATAAAGGGTTGCCTTCTCCCTTTGCAAGACACGGACTCAAACACTCACACTGACTGACACACTAAGTTTCACATACTGAATAACAGACTAACATTGGGCAGTCGAACATTTGCTCAATTCTCTATACTACTCTCTTGTGTTCTGCTTCTCTTGGCTCTCTCTCTTGTCTCTATCGTTACTCTTTGCTTCTTACTATTAGCCGGCTGCTAAGCCAAGGCTAATACTGTTCTATTTGCTCTCTCTTCTGCTGCTCTTTACTTGCATCACTGGTATGTCCTAGTTAATATTATTTCACTCCTAACAATATGCTTCAATTTTTGCTTAAGGTTCCTGCTCTTTCTTTTGTGCTTCTATTTGTGGTTCTACTGCTTGTCCTGTCACTAGCATATCGAATCCCTTATATGATCTCTCTTCTTCTTCTAGTTTAATTTAATCCTGTGTTATTTTCTGTAGCTTATCATGTCCTATATTGTCGTTGTTCCCCATTCCTCCTATCTGCTTATTATCTCCTATATGATTGTGTAGCAGCTGTGTACTATTTGGCATCTCTATGGGTTGAATCTGTACCTAAACTTATTACATACTATCACCCTTATTTGTCCCCTGAACCCCTTTCCCTGTTTGTGATTTTTCCTTGGTATCCTACTGAGTTAGGACTCTATGCTGTTTTAACATTAGTCCTTATGTGTTTTCCTGAAACTATGTGACTTCAAAACTTCTTTTCAAACTTAAAACTCCTTTTCAAAAAGCACTTTCACAATTCCTAGACCGTTAGGTTCCACCCCCCTCAGTGTGTGCATCACTTAGGGACCATGAATTCCCTCTGAACCTTGAGACACTGAGGTAAGGGTACTCTACACTGCACTTGTTTGACCATGGGCATCTGCTGGGTGCTGGTATTGGCCAGGGCCCTTATAAGGACCTTTGGGAGCTTTACCGCACCCAGGCCGTGTAAGGCTATGAGGTTCAACAGGGGTGAGGCTGGAAGGTTAGGCCTGTTAGAAGGCTCTCTATAGAATAGCTTCTTATTTTTTCTTTTGAAATTATTGTAATTCATCTATTCTTGGTTTGTAATAATTTGTAAACAAATAATTGGGGTTGGATAGTGAATATGGGAGGGGACTATGCATGCTTATAGAGTTTTTCTTACTTATGTGTGCAATAGATAACCTGTGTAGGACACACATTTCATGCATTAGAAATCCTGCTTAGCTTATTTTATCTTTCAACATGTCTACCTCACTCATTTTTGCAAGCCATGATCACAATTAATAATTATATCAAGTAACAAAAACTGTTATAAGGTCTTACTGTATTTTCATGATCATAGCACCCAGAAATCATGTCTTCTAGGTATTCCTGTGTGCATTAGATATCCTGTCTGTAGGATTTTTATTTGTCAAAACTTGAACGCTTAGTTAACCTGTCTCTAATATAATAACCTTACTAAAATATGGTCAAAACGTTTCTGCAAATGTATCATCACTTATGTCTTTTAAAGCAGAGTCAAAGTAAGCATGTTCACATTTAGGCAAATATACGACGCCTAGGCAAACTTTAGGCCTAATGCGTAATTAAAATCAGATCAACTATGTTGGGTTTAATCTGCCTCTTTTGGAATTTCCCAAACTCTGATTCTGCTTTCTTGGAATCCACTCTATTTTTACTAAACTCCTATGCTGCTTTTAAAACAATTTTGAAATCGTGCGCTTTCTTACTCCTCATTACTAACTTCAGGATTTCTGATTCCTATCCTATCTTCAAACTGTTAAGTTTTTCAGAGTTACTTCATTATATAAAGTTGTTCTATTTCTGAATACTTGCTAAACCATTTTCTAAAAACGATGTGATAAAGTCCTATGAACTACTGGATTTTTGTACTCACTTTTGGATTATTAAATTTCAAATAAACGCACTCCTGCTCAATTTACTGATTTTTCTAAAAGTTATTCTTCTCTTTTGTTTGAAAGCTTTAAACTGCTACACACTCTTAATTTTTATTGTTGTCTCTAAACTATTGCATTTCTGAAAATCAATCATCCTTTTGAATTGCTCAGTCTTAACTGAACCCTTTGCTTTTCACTACTAAGTTTTTTTTTAAACATATCCTTTTACTAAACTATTGAAACCTACTGATTTTCAACTCAATAAATTTTGTTTTCAAATCTTCCTTTGAGACTTTAATTGTGTTTGAGACGTGCCACTTACGTGCTTAATTGCGGAGGGACCTATGAGCCTATTACTTCCCCTATGTGATCCTACTACATGTTTTGCTTGACGCCTAGTATTTTATCCTTTACACCTGAGTCAACCTAGACCCTGCCTTGGTAGGTTAGTAGTCCTAATAACCATGCAGGACTTATAGGATGGGACGGGTAACGGCACGCAATAAGCATTTGTAACCAACACACGCGTTTTAAATAACCTTTACGGGCGGGAAGGGTAGAATACAAATATGATGACCGGTGCGCTAATACCACGTGTAGCCGCCTCCCCGAGGTGTGACATACCGGGTATTGCATTGAAGTGATCCGTATTACTTTAAACCTAGGACACTTATTTTCAAATGTTTATGTTATTCAAAACCTTTAAAGATTTTCATACTTGTTTTAAATCCCCTCATACATGAGCCTTATTTGTTACTTGCTTGTCATCCAAATTCACAAAGCTTATTGGCTGGGACCCACAATTATGGATCCCGAGGAGTGCCTAACAGCTTCCCCTTGGGATAATATCAAGCCTTTACCCGTTCTCTGGTAATGCAAACTAGTCTATGAGTTATCAACTCTAGGTGCCCTAACGCACCGTTAAATCGTTAGGTGGCGACTTTTCTTTTCCTTTAAAGGAGTTGTCCATAATGTCTTAACCTGATCTCTCTGTACCTAACTCGTGCGATAGAAAAAGGGGGCGTGACAATCACTAGGTTATACTAGTTGTTGATTACTTGTATTTACTCTCCATTAGAGTGTGCATGATGGTTCGATGGGACTAAGATATATATTGAATGTTGATATTCACTTGACTTAAATTAACAGTTTACTCTCCATCTGAGTATGGCGTGTTTAAATTCTTGGAGTGAATAATATGACATTATATATGTGCAAGAATAGCTCTTTTCCCATCGAAATTTGTTGTTCAAGGTGCATAGATTATATATATGTAGCGTGTTTTGAATTTTAATATTCTAATAATACATGACTAATTTTGATCTATTTAATTAATTGTCTCCCAGATTAACAATGACTGCTTCAATCCCCTTACTGCTATTCTTACTCAAAACAAACTTGAGGGTCCGAATTATGTTGATTAGAAATAAAACTTGGACATTGTCCTAGTTGCTGAAGAGTACAAATTTGTGTTCAATGAAGTGTGTGCAAAAAAACCTGGAGATGATGCTACGGATGATGAACAAAAAGCTTACCAGAAATGGGTCAGGCAGGTGAGATGGCGCAGTGTAACATTCTGGCATCTATGTCAAATGTTCTCCAACATCAGCATCAATCGATGAAGTCTGCTTATGACATTTTGGAAAAAATCTCAAAGAAATGTTTGGAGATCAGAATCGTGCGGCTAAGCAGACTGCCATGAAAGCTCTTCTGAATACCAAAATGGTTGAAGGTTCATTGGTTAGGGACCATGTTTTGAAGATGATGAGTCTTCTAAATGAACTGGAGGTCCTTGGAGCTAACATTGATAAGGATACGGAGGTTGAAATGATCCAGCAGACTCTGCCTGACAATTTTCAGCAGTTTCGCCTGAATTATAATATGAACAAAATGGATTTGTCACTTGCAAAATTGATGAATGACGATAGTGTTAGATTATTAATTTAGTTTTACATGTTTATAATGAAAATGCATAACTTAGTTTATCTTTTTTTGTAGTGCTTAGTTATGTAATAATATTAGTACTTATTAGCTATACTTATTTTAGCATGACCTATATAGTATTTTTAGATTATGTTAATTTTCATTATGGCTTATTAATTAGTAATATTTGTTTTATGTAATTTTATTATTTTATCTTTTTATTAAATATTTTAGTATAATATTATATGACTTATCTCATATTATTGTGTTAGTTTCTTGAAAAATACATTATATAGTTGTATTTTACTAGGACTTAAGAAATATTTGGAGCACAAGTTACATTGGTTTGGTTTGGTTTGGTTTATAAATTTAAAAACCCGACCCCATTGGTTTGGTTTGATAAAAAAATCCGAACCAACCAGACGTATGTACACCCCGGTCCTCGAGTCACATGCTTCTTACTTACGGCTGTTTGGTCATACCCATCGACTCAAACATTAACTGTTCCATGTTATATTTCATAGATTTAGAAAATATATACATCTTACATTTAAGCACCATAAGTTTTCCCGATATATACCTGCTGGATCTTGATCGAAGATTTTACATTATTGCATCTCGGTTTTAAAGAACCTTAACTTGTAGTGTTAGAGAAACCTAAATTTGTCTTAAATACACATTATTGAAGATTAAAATGAAATGAGTCCAAACAAAGCCAAATGATATATGGAGGACGCATACAACCGTAGTTCTGATAGAGTATCAATTTCATAGCCCTGACCACAACCCCAAACGGATTTAGTTTCTGCCCCTTAAAAGCTGATAATATATCCTCCAAATTTACAAATTTTATAGCTAGAGGGCGATATAAGATAGAGTAGCTGTGGCAAAATGATTAAAAGAAAACTATTGTCCCCGCATATGATCCATTAAAAAATAGATTGGATAATAAACTTATTTAAAACGGATCAACTATGGTTAGAACCCTATTATTCACTTAGAGAATAGATAACCAATGAATAATTAATGAATTTTAACTTTTACATTTGTGAAGCCTCAAACTGAGTCTTACTCAAGTTTTGGAAGATTAAGATTTCTCCCAAAGTGATCTTTTTCAAGAAAACATGGATAATATGGATGTCCATATTATCCGCCAGTTAATCCATTTTTTATCCGTATTAAATATAGGTCGGATCGAATAATTTATCCATTTTTGCATTACATGTTTTCGATTTGTCTCACATCCGACCCGACTTGCCCGTTTGACACCCCTAGGAGCATGTATGCAACCAACCAACCATCTACTAAGGGCTGATCTTCTATTTGCATATTCGTAGCTTAAATTAAAGAGGGTACTTGTACTATATTCCCGTGCACAGGAAAACCAAATGAAAAAGAAACAAAAAGAAAACAAATGCGAAAAATACGCAAACAAAACAAATCTATAAAGAAGAAGAGATCCAGATCTAATCACCAGAGGATCAGAGCAGATACTAGTGACTACAAGCCATAAATTAAAAGAAATAGTGACCATACGATTACCTTTGTGCAGCACAAGATAGTTCCAACACCAACTAAATGGTACATGAACCATATCTGCATCTTCAAGTAGCATCACCCAATAGAGTTTGTTATTCAGAGAAATATTTAAGCGGAATGTTATACATGTTGCACAGTGTCATAACAAATTATAGGGGGAAAATCATTACATGCACAAAGCTGTTCAAAAATAGAAAAATTGCAAGATACAACAAATAGTGATCAAATACGACAGCTTCTTAAGTTATTATTAAAATAAATACTCACTCCTACTTCTACAAACAGCACATAGCAGAACCAGTAGCAACCGTGCCATCATGAATAACAAGCGTAGGCATACATAGCTTTTCGACTTTAGCAAGGATCAACCTTTGCCAAAGTTTACCGAGTCTCACATACATCATAGTAAGAATAGCATTAATAAGACAAGTTCACTCTGCTCTGGACTGCCCAGCTCGTGAAGACAATATAATTCCAACAATAAGCCCATAAAGAGCCAAAGCTTCAGCAAAAATGAGAATGAGGATCATCCCAACAAAAAGCTTTGGCTGTTGTGCATTAGCCCTGTAAAAATATGAATATTGTTCAGCACATTAGCAATAAAATGCAATCAACATGACACAATGCAATAATAGCGCCAATGACTTAAACAGAAGAGAATAGTCCATACAATAATTAAGCTGCAGTACCCCTAACAATGACTCACTGGTTGCTTAATTTCTTCCATCAAAAATGAGACGCCCTAAGAAAAGGCAACTATGGACCTTGAACAGTTTAGCCTCACCACTTAAAGAAGCCAGAAAATTTTGAGAATGATAATCAAGCAAAAAGTGTCTGACAAAACGTCAAGATATATGACAAAAAAATCAGAGAGGAAAACAAAGGCATCAATGATGGAAGACCTAAGGTATGTTGAAATATACTAACATGCTGCAGCTGTGCAGCATTATCAAGAGTACAAATTACATTTTTTGGATCAGTCTTCCATCAAACGAAGCTTCCACGTATGGAAAGCCCATTGCTAAAAATAACACACTTTGAAGGACACCATAGGTAAAAACTATCGGCCGACATTCAACTGCCAGAATACTTTTTAGTTTTCACTTTACTTCCCCACACTTTATTAGGAGAAAGGCTTCTCTGCAGGACACCATGGAGCTCAATCTAGTGTCATTCATTTTTGTTTTTATAAGATAAAAAATACAATCTAGTGTCATTCATGTTACAGTAGTTTCCTTTAGAGCAGGTTGGAATTGGAAAGGCAAATGAAATGAATCAGTGGCCTTTTGGCTAACCAAAGGCAACAATTTTTGTGAGAAGAAGGAAATTAACCAAAATCATGGGAGACGCCCCACCATGTCCAAGCATAATAACGGTTAAAATCATGGAAGACACCCCATCATGTCCAAGCATAATAACTGCATCACACAATGCAAAGAAGAGTATAACTGCAGAAGATTTCTAGATTGGCTTGGCTTGTTAAAAACCATATTCTGTATTGAGGCCAAAAATTAGAAACCTAATATCACTAACACCAATCACATTATCATGAGAAAAAATGAGGAGCAGTCTTATAAAAGATATAAGCTTCCCTGTTATCTTAAGGAAACATAAAACTGGTCTCATATGTTCCAATACTGCCCCCTTTCTTTTTAAAATCTTTGCGCTGAGAAAATCTACAGAAATATCTGAGCAAACCCATAGTTTCACAAAAGGATCTGTTGGTATTACAGACCTCGGTTTTCTTACAAAAGCTTACATCGCCAAAAGGGAGAAAAGTTATTCCTTTATCTTTTGGGCATCTTCTAGACTTTTTCTTTTTAAGGTTTCAACTTATTCATTAGCATATAAAATATCAACTTAATCATTTACATTACATGAAAAACACATATGAAAGTACGTTCAAATATTTAACTGAAATGTACGTCCAAGATGATTACAATCAAGTCAAAGATTATCAAAGATACAGAATTCTGTAGCATAAAATCCATGCCAAAAGGAGCAAACACGCAGAGAGAAGAAGGATCAATCATCATCTGATCTTTCAACTATCACGCGGTGTCAAGTATTCTCTAAACACAAACTGGTATTTGCAGAAGCCAAAATTGAAAAACTAAAAGACGCAGAAAATAGTGTTTAGAGGTGGGTAAAACTATATAGTAGTCAGAGAAGAAGATGGCCGAAAAGAACAGATAAAGGCCACGCTTCGAAAAGGTAGAAGTTCTGTAAGATAGAAGTGTAGCCAATCCTAAGCCCAAATAAAGGAAAAGAGTTATTGACTTATTGTAGGTTAACTGCCAGCATAAAATCAATCTAATGATAAATGATCCTACAAATATGTACGTAGCATAATAGACTCAAAGTTGATTGATTGATTGAATGAATGAAAAGTGCATCGTGTAAACTTTTTGAAATAGCACTATATACGGAAGTTCTTATTTAATGAAAGTGCAGACAATTGTTGCACAACTCAAAAAGAGAATAAATCAATTTTCCTATATCATAAGCACTCAGTCTTCCCAAATTAGGTGATTGTTTTGGCCAGAGCACGGAATTTAATATGTTAACTTGACTTAACAATTATATCAATGATAGACCAAAATATAAAAATGGTATGGGATGCCATTGTAGTTACATATGGCTCATTTTATTATTAGAGAGTTATAAGAACACTGTCTTCAGTGATAACATCTAATGTACATACATCTAACTAATGTTTGTGTGTAAGGTTGCTGGTAGTCCCAAAAGCAATGCTTACAATCTATTACAACAGAACTTCTCAATAAATACTTTGATAAGAGTTTTTTTCTCCACAATTTGCTAACTGCAACCTAACCCATTGTGGGTTTGGTTCTAACCTTCATTCGACATACAACTCAGGTCACTTAACCTTAGTCCTGCTGCATAATTCCCGATATAACTTTGAAAAGTACACAAGAAAATTATTTTTAACCAGGACCAGACAAATTTAGATGACACACTAGAACTATGAATTTTGACACAAAAGTTACCCAAGATGCCTTCCTATTCACATGGTTAACTAGCTCGAAACAAAAGGTTTACATTTTTTTTTTTGATAAGTTTACTTCCTTTTTTTTAGATTTCATACTACCAACATCTTCCTATAAAGAAATCACAACTTAGTCAGCATACATACCAAGTATCTCGATCAAGATACAACATTGTAACCTTTGGAACCTATAAAAAGAGATAACCAGAAAGCCGAATCCTAACCTTATTTTAACAGGTAATACAAGACAAATACTCAGCTTCGCCTAATTCTCACCAGTCACCAATATAAAATCTCTCAGATTCAAGTCAACAGGCATTAGCAGGGAAGTAATAGGTGGACAATGAAGCAGCAAAAAAGTCGATAAAAAATTTTAAAATAAAAAGGAATGAATACCTAACACCGGCATCACCAACAATACCAATAGCCATTCCAGCAGAAAGTCCAGCAAGACCACAAGCGAGACCAGAGGAAAGATGAGCATATCCATCAAACAGGTAATACGACTTTGTTTTGGGATTAATACCAGTACTGATAATAACAGCAATAATCAAACCATAAATACCCAACACACCAGCCATAACCACCGGAACAATGGATTTCATCACCAGCTCCGGTCTCATCACTCCCATAGACGCCACTCCTACACCGCTCTTTGCTGTTCCGTACGCTGCTCCCATGCCTAAGAGATATTCAACAAAACGTCAATTAGATCTAAAGTATATTACGACTTGATGTGAATCTATTGACGGAGATTTGAGAACTTACAGGAGAAGACGAGAGCCGAAGCGGCGCCGAGGAAGCCGAAGAAAGGAGCAGTTTCATCGCCGCTGAAAGTCGACGACATTGTTCCGATCGGATTTTGGATCTGAGAAATTGATTAGATTTAGATACAAGGAGAGTTTTATCGAGTATTTGTGTATGGATCTGATTTTATGCTCTAGAAGTTAATAATTGAAATCTGGTTGATAAATAAAGTCAAGCTTCATACACGTGGCTTCCGTGTTCTGATGCAGTTGGGTTTGGGATTTTTTTCCCCGGGATTTCACACTCTTTTTAACTTTTTTATTTTATAAAATAATAGTAGCCAGCAAATATATATTGTGTATAATTAGTAAGGTATTGGTTGCGATTACGGTCGAACCCAATAACTTTTGTTCAAGTCGTATATTTGTATGAATAAAACCAATGAATATATACATATTATTAATTTAGAACTCAATAAGTTAAAAGGATTATAATTCCGAATTCATAAGATTTAAATCCTAATTCTGCCTATATTACCATTATTAATAAATTATATATAATTGCCTTATAATTAATCTTACTTCTATAGTATCACTACATGAAATTTGAATTCTAATTAGAAAGTCTCTTATATCAAAAAGCTAAATGTTATAATCAAAACGATACAAAATCAAAATCACACTCCTGAGTTGCGGCCCTTCCTTGATACTGATTTATACACTAGGCTGTCTTTTTTATTAATAAGTAAATTTACCTTCTATAGCAAAGGTATAGCCCTTATTTATTATAAATTAAAATTATTTGAAAATATTATTTTTTATAGCTACCTTTTATATTTTATAGCAAAATAAGTATTTATGGTATATATCATCATTGAGTCATGAAATACACTATTTATGTTTTTCCTCTATCTTAGACAACTGAACATACATATATTTAATGTGATTTTCGTTACTGTATTCATGAATACACGACACGAATATATATGAAGACATGCGCATACAGCTGGATTGTCCTGATTTTAGGCCATTATTACTGATGTATTCATGAATAAAGTAGCGCGAATACATGCGCGTACACCTGGACTGCCCTGATTTTAGGTACTTTTGTTGTTGTATTCATGAATACATGAGGCGAATACATGCGCGTACAGCTGGACTACTCAGATTTCAGATGCTTTTTAATGTTGTATGTATTCATGAATACAGCAGCGCAAATACATGTGAATACATGCGCGTACAGCTGGACTGCCCTTATTTTAGGCGCTTTTTGCTGCTGTATTCATGAATACATGGCGCGAATACATGTGAATACATGCGCGTACAGATAGACTACCTTGATTTTTATGCGCTTTTTGTTGTTGTATTCATGAACACAGCAGTGCGAATACACAACCGTAATAATTAAATAGTAGCTATAGGAAGTAATTATGTAAATAGTAGTTATAGAAAGTTAATATACACTAAACAACAGTCCTTTGAAAATTTCACTTTTATTAATAATTCAGATTGATTTTGTGAATATGCTTAGATGCGATGGAATTTCCTTATCCGAGTAGGAATGTGGTTATGAATTTATGAATCAAATTATTTCATGGTCCAGATATTGGGCCCAAGCCCAAATTCCTTTTAGCGGACCGACAATCCTAAAACAACAAACAAAATAGACCCATATAAGTTCTTGCATCTCTTTCTGCACGAACTCCTCACATTCTCCCTCTCAAGGAATCAAATTGTATGTTTCTCTTTTTTCTCTCATAATTTTTCCTGTTCTGTTTGCTTCTTATTTGACATCAAATCTTAGTCTTTTTTTGCAATGATCCTCAAGTGTAAACACATAAATTTTGATTGATTGGATTAATGCTATATTTGCTTTCTTTGCTTATAGAAACCTTCTACTCTAATATCACCGTTCTCTGTAGTTTTTACAGAGTTAATATATTTTCTTATTTGCTTCTCATGTTATAAAGACTCGAACTTGTGATTGTGTTCCAAATTTTCTGAATTACTAGTATTAATTTTGATAAGCATATCCTGGTTCCTGAGTCATCCAATGATCAGCCATTATTGTGAAAAGACTAGTATTTATTTTTATAATATCCTTTTTTTTCCTTTTGCCGTTCTTTTATAGGTTAGCTGAGACAGTTGAGTTCAGGTGATTCGGAGATAGCAATTATGGTAAATTTTCTGCTCTCCGCCGCTTCTTGATATTGACGCCCGTGTTTGTACTATTTTTAAAAAAATATAACTTAGTTGCCATTGTTTTAAGAATAAAAAGGGCTAGACCATATTGAGTTTATTGTATGCTGCATCAGGGGCGGAGCCACAGTGGCGGCTATGGGTTTCACCGAACCCAGTAATTTTTGTTCAAACCTTATACTTTTTCGTCTTCTTGAGCGGAGGATCTATCGGAAATAACCTCTCCTCACCGGGGTAGGAGTAAGGTCTGCATACACACTACCCTCCCCAGATCCCGCTTGTGGGATTTTACTGGGGGTTATTGTTGTTGTTGAACCCAATAACTTAAAAGGATTAGAATTCCGAACCCATAAGCTCCACCTCTGTGCAGCATTACTTTGCACTTTTGCAAGAAGCTAGGCTGTTTTCAGAATGGAATAGGAGGACGTGTTTCCGGAACGAACAAGATACGGGAGATAATAACATAATCAGTATGAGCCTGTGGCGACCTCTGTGCAGCATTACTTTGCACTTTTGCAAGAAGCTAGGCTGTTTTCAGAATAGCATTTAATAATATTTTTCTCTTGAATAAAAGATGGAATTGGATTCTGGCTGAAGTTATATTACTTGGGGCTTCTTAATTTAGTAAGATCTGAAAATCTGTCTGCTTGTTTTGGGAGCACTGAACTTATGAATAGAATGCACATGTTTCCTCCTTTTGCGAAATTTCGAGAAAGGAGGAGGAAAATTGGCCAGTGGCCATTGCAGTAGTTAAATAGGTTGAGTACCATTAAGTAACAAGTTTGTACATCTGCAACAGCGCAGAATTTTGTTTACAGAAGCATACTATTTTGAGGGTACATCTTTTAATTGGAATTGGCTAAACCAACTTTGTTTTCCATAAGCTTCTCTAAACAAACCCGAACATTCCGTGCTTCTACCTTCAGAGGAGCATCTTCTTTGTTGATGGCAGTAGTTCTTTGTTTGATGTTATTTAATTCTGTTTTGTAACCTTCACAAATCTGTGATTGGCTTTATTTTAGTCTGTGTTGTTTGTGTTATCTTCCTTTGTCATTGTTGTACTTTTTGGTTTGTGATCTGCAGTTTTTTGATGGATATGGATATCATGGAAGATCATTTGAACAGACATACCGGTGTTATCCTGCATCATTTATTGATAAGGTTGGAAGGTTTTTTAATTCCTTTACTGCTCTAATCTACTGTGCTAATTGTCTGAAGGTTTCACAAAATCCTTCTTGTTCCTTTGACTTCCATCAGATTGTCATTCTCACAATAGTCTCATTACATCTTATCTCCCAAGGTTGTGTCATGTACATTTTTTGTTGTTAAAGAGAAGGGGGTAGCCTCCCTACTTTCTCAAGGTAGGGGTAAGGACTGCATACACACTACGTTCCCCAGACCCCACATGTGGGATTTCACTCGGTTTGTCCTTGTTGTAAAGAAGGGGGTAGGAATTTTTTGTGATAAGGGGAAGGAGGGGGTTGGATTTAACTATCTAGCAGTTCTTTTTGCTGTAGTTGTAGATCGAAAGAGGTCTTTTTTTTAATACCTATATACATATATATGTTGCGGAAGATGGATCTTATATATGTAATAAACTTGTACTTTAGATGTTTGTCTCATGTGTCGCCCTTTCAAATTGTTTTCGTATTTATTTCCTGTTACTTTTGCTTCAATTCTGATTCCGTTTGTTTCACACTTGTTTCACGCTTTGCAGCCACAGTTAGAAAATGGAGACAAAAGTAAGTAATGCCTATACCTTTTTTTCTTAAAAAAACATCTGTGATAGGTGATTCGATCTCTGAGTCTAATATTGCTTTTTTTTTTTCCCCAGTTATAATGCCTCCCTCTGCTCTTGATCGTCTAGGTCTGTTTGTTCTGTATCTTGGCATTATCAGTTATTTAGATTTTGCACCTTTAACAGTTGGCAGCTTGTCCTTTTCTTCACCTGTATTCAACATTGAACCTAAATTTTGCAGCATCACTTCACATTGATTACCCAATGTTGTTTGAGCTTCGAAATGCTGCAGCAGAGCGGGTTTCTCACTGTGGGGTTTTGGAGTTCATTGCAGAAGAGGGCATGATATATATGCCATACTGGGTACGTGTTACGTCTGTATAATCTTATTTTCTTCAGTTCAGCTTAACTGTTGCTCGTAAACTCATTAAGGTATGTGCCTTGTAGATGATGCAAAATTTATTCCTACAAGAAGGGGATATTGTTACAGTGAAAAATGTAACACTTCCTAAGGGGAAATATGTCAAGTTGCAACCGCACACAAAGGACTTTTTGGATATTTCGAACCCAAAGGCCATGTGAGTTTGCTGAACATTTGTTACTTTTCTGTGGTTCAATTCCATTTTCTGCTTGTGTTTGTGGGGACCCAATTGCTTCTACATAGTTTTTCTAGAATTCATGGCGCACCCAATGTTTGCGTGTATGTTTCTTTAAAAGTCTGTTAAATGCTTGATTTTAAGTTTGTATTGTTAGAGATTTAAAAGTGAATGTTCAAAGGGAAAATAAAGCAAGACAAGATAAGCAATCCCTCTGTCATATTTTTTGGGGGCATGATTATTAAGTTAAGAACTGAAATTTTTGTGTTTATAAATGAAAGATTGTCCGAGTGTGTAGATAAAGTTAACTTTTTGAAAGTACTTACCTTCTTTTAAGTATAAGAGCATATGTGCCATAGCATGTTTTAGTAATAATAGAATATTGAAATGTATCAGATTATGAATCAAGCAAATAGGAGATAATAGTTTACAAAATAGCAGAGTGGGGTGTGGTAAAAATAGACCAAATCCATGTTCCTGAGTTAAGTCTAAGGAAAATTTTGAGTTAAATCATTTAGGAGAGATCATGAGACTAATTCAATGGGATTGACACTTTGTTGTTGGTGTATATCGGTAACTACTCACCATATGGAACATTAGATATTGAAGGTCTAATGTTGGTGCACTAGTCATTCCTCTTAACCAGTTAAAAGCTGATTCAACTTTGAAGTGATATTGCTTCAGTACATGGATGTATTAGAACATAGAGCAATTTCACCTCTTTGTTGCTGGATTAACTTTTTGTGAGATTGTTTATTTGTTTATGAGGTAAGTGCTTCCTTGTAGAGCTAGAAGCACCAAAGGAGCGTCGTCGGCAAAAGGGAAACATTTTGTTGTCCAGGATTGAAATAATTATGTCTGACATGTAGCTAAGTAGAGAGAAAGGGCCTAGGGAAGAAGCACAAAGATCTAAGCAAGGATTTCTTATTGTTTAAATACTTTGCGCATTAGCTTTTTCGTTGTTCTTTTAAATTGAGATAATGATAGTGTGGTAATGGTTGACATATCTCCTTCTACGAGTAAATGTGGAATTGAAATGATATTTTATAGAGGGATAAAACATGACTAATAATTAACTTTGTCTGTGTTCCATTTATGAATATGCACAGATTTGACTTTCGCATGTCCTAATCCATAGTGTCTTGCCCTTAATTCTAATTGCTCTAGTATTTGTATGTTTCCTTCTTGAATACTAGGCATAGTTAGGTGAAATAATTGACAAGTATAATTTATTTTCATTTTAAAAAAATTTAGTCTAAGGAGAATTACATCTGCTAACTGATATGACCAAAGTTTGTTTGTTCAGTTGCTTTTAGTTTACTCTCATTTACAAAATATCCACATACTGATGGATGCTTTGACGTTTGACTTCTTTCCTCACTGATGCAGCTTGGAGACGACACTCAGAAACTTTTCCTGCTTAACGACAGGAGATAGTATTATGGTGGCTTACAACAACAAAAAGTATTACATAGACATTGTGGAGACAAAACCTTCTAATGGAATAAGTATCATAGAGACAGACTGCGAAGTAGACTTTGCTCCCCCTCTTGATTATAAAGAACCTGAAAGAGTGGTTCCTTCTCATCCAAGCAAGGCTCCAGCAGAAGGTGCATATTCTTCAATGTTTTTTTTTTGTTTTTTTGATGACCGAGAAATCCGTCTGGGGCCAATAGGGCCAACCACAGCCTTTGAAACTCGGGGATATGGGCCCACATCTTTACCCTTCTCCACTTAAATACCAGGCTGAGTTCGCATGGCGCAGGGCTTGACCTGTGGCCTAAAGTCACAAGGCCCTCAACCTTTGACACTTGAACTAAATATTATTTGATACTTCTCCCTCAGACAAATTTACTGAAATTAATTTTCTCCTTCATCTTCAAGAAGCACCACATGTTATTGCTTATATTAGTTGATCATGCTGTAATACCTATCAACGGAGAACTCCATATTTCAGACATATTTAATTGTTCTTCTGGAAATACTGTTAATCAACTCCTGACACCTATTCAAACTATTTTATCTTATACTATTCAAATGACAGCAGCTAGTTGAGACGGAGGCAATATCTAGTATGGTTGTCGAGACCAACAACAAATTCTTAATATGACCAGAGTTTCATGGCTATTGTGATTGCCTTTCTAAAGTTTTAAGTTCATTTTATCTGTACATCTATGTGGTTAACAAAAGGGAGCTTGGTGCTCTTGGAAGTGCGATGACTTTATGATACTTCCATGTTGGGATGTCTGGTGATATTGTTTGGCCAATTGTTATTTGGCCGGTATGCTGCAGTTCTAGGAGTTAGCTTTTCAACTGTAATTGCTTATTCCTGTAGATTACTGTAGACCTTGCTATGTCTGAACTTTGTTCTGGTAGCTTAATGATTTTTCGCTCATGCAGGTCAAGAGGCTGCAGCCGAACCAGAAGAGCCAAAATTCAACCCTTTTACTGGTGAAGCGAGACGTTTGGATGGGAAACCATTAAAACAGCAACCTCCACCTATATCCTCTTCTGGATCCTCAGACAAGCGAACCAATGTTACTAATGGTAGTGGGAAGTCTGCTGCCGTTGCTGCTGCTGCAAGCTCTCAAACTTCTAGTCGTCAGTCACAGGGGAAGCTTGTATTTGGCTCAAATGCAAATCGCGCTCCTGAAAAACAAAAGGTTTTATATCTCTATACATATGCTAATATTCATAATTCCATGCTATGTACAAATTTGACTGTTTATACCTTGGTTGTTACTGTATCTCACTCTGTTAATGATCCTCTACATATGCAGGAACCCGTGAAAGAGGAACCTGTAAAGAAAGAAGAACCCAAGTTTCAAGCTTTCTCTGGGAAAAAGTATTCTTTGAGGGGTTAATTGTGATATAATTTCGTTCTTTCTATTTACCTTTTATGTATTAACCATTTCTTTTGTTAGTCAAATATCTGAATTATGTTTAACTTTATTATATAATCTTTAAAAATTAGGAGTAATCTTAAAAACGGTTGGCTGACGTAGACTCTCTTATAAAGCATGGAGTAATTTGTTTTATCACTCTACTTGCCTTTTGATCACCGTATTAGCCGTCGTTTTTTTTAAAATGTATTTAAGCTTATTATTACCGAATAATATATTTTTCAAGTGAGATAATATTTTCGTAAAATTTTCAATACTTTTGCGTTAATACCAGCTGCAAGAAAATTCTAGAGCTGTTTGGACATAAAAAGAATTTTCCTTTTTTCCGAAATCAGTGTTTGGCCAGCAATTTTCACGGATTTTGGAATTTTTCGAAAATATAAAAAAGTTTGAAAAGTTGCTTTCAAAAACTCACTCACAAAATTTTAAAAACAACCCAAAATAATATTTATGTCTAAACACAACTCTAAGTTTTAAATACTACTTCCACTTAAAACAAAATTCTAACTTTGTTTTGGAATTTTACAATTCTTATGTCCAAACGCCCACATAGTGTACAACACGCACTAGTAATTTCATTTTTTTAAACCTTTTTTTTCTTTTTATTTTGTGAGAGAAGAAAAAGATAAAAACCAATATAACCGGGAAAAATGGACTCTATTTGATTTGTATATTTTACAAACAGATGTAGTGAATTTGGTTTCAAATTTTCAATTTAGAGCCACCATGGTTGGTATGTGACAAGTCATTTTTTAAGAAAAAATATTTTCTGAAAACAATATTTTCTAAAAGATACTTTGGTATTTGGTCGGAGTGAAAATTAATTTTTTAAAACATGCATTGAAAAGTGATATTCCTTTGTTTAAAATTTACGTATCTTACTGTTCTTTTTAAAAATATATATATTATCTTTTAATATTTCACATGCCATATTTAATACCACAAGATTCAAAAAAAAAAATTACTTTCTTAATGTAATTTTTGATGTATTAGAAATTGAATGTTCATTGTAACAGTTATTAAGTTAATAGTTGAAACAATGTGAAAGAAAGACTTTCATCCAAAAGTGAGGAAGATTATATTTTTCCCATTTTGGTGGGGCAAAAATTCTTGAAAAATATATTTTGGCAATTAAACACAGGAAAATATTTTTCTAAAAAGTATTATTGAAATTAAATATCTGAACCCCTAACAATAAATATCATACATACTCCTATTATCACCTTATCAAATATTTCAAAATAAACTAAAAAAAAGCCTCATAAATTTTTTTGGTGTTTTGAATAAGATAATCAAAACATAAAACCTTGACGGCTTGTTTGGATTGTTGTTACCTATCGTTTCATAATGTATTGTATTGTATGTATTGTTTGAGAAACACAACATTTGAATAGATTGTATCGTTCGCCGTCGTTTCATGATATTATGCACCAACAATATGAAGAATAAACTTGCAACCTTATTAAGAAAAATAGGAGACGGAGCAGAATTATTATATAAAAAAATAAGTTAAATGATAAAATGTGATTATTTAATAATAAGGAATGACAAGATGAGATGAAAAAAAAGCAAGAAAAGGACGTCACCGCACCAAATTTGTCATTTCACAAAATGATATTTTTCAACGTTACAAAATGATGAATTAGCAATAAAATAAAATAAAAATAAATATTATATTTAAAATAACAATACATACAATACAATAATAGGTAACAACCGTCCAAACAAGCTGTTAATTAAACTTTTCTATTTTGTCCCCCATTTTCATTTCTTTGTATTGAGGCAAATTCAGTTGAGCTCTAGGGTTTAAGAGAACGGAGATGGCGATGACACAGTGGTGCAGCGCAGCAGCGAGGAGAATGCTGACGATGGCTACGGAGCAACGAATGGCATATTCATCCCTAATATCATCATCTCCAGCTGCCACGTCAGCGGCAATGGGAGGTCCGATTCTGTGCGGACGAGGGGATAAGAGGACGAAAAAGGGGAAAAGATTCAAAGGTTCATATGGCAATTCGAGACCCAAAAAGGAGAAGAAGATTGAACGGATCAAGGATAAAGTTGAGGTTCCCAGGTCTACTCCTTGGCCTCTTCCTTTCAAACTCATCTGATTTTATTATGCATTTATTTTCTGTACCCTGAAAAACAAAATCGACTCTTTTGTCCCGTTTGCAATCCTTTGAAAAAAATGGCTTTTATTATGAATGTTGAATGTATTTACTACTCAAGACAGTGTAGGCAGTTGTGTTTTAATTGTTTTGTTTAGCTACCAGGTGATTGCAAATTGCATACAAAGGTATTATCATATGGCAATGTAAGATTAGGAGTTGTAGGATTTGGGAATAGGAGCTGAATTATTGGTTATTTGATGTCAAAACTCAAGTAAATTTAACTAATCTCAATCCCAAATTAGTTGGGGTCAGCTGCATCAATCATACTTTGACGTCTTTTATGTTGGACGATAATAACCGAACACAATCCTGCTCATTTATCTTGTCTTGGAACTGGTTATGCTTTGCATATATGCAATTTTGGGTCCAGAAAACTAAAGCTCCAAATTTTATAGACATCTTAGGAATAAAGATCTAAATTTTATAGACATCTATCTCCATTTTCCAAGATTTGGGACAATGTATATCTCTTCTTTCCCCCTTTTACATGACTTTATGGGCTGATCTAGTCTCGTGCTGTTCTTGTGTCCGAGTTAAATGGTGTGAGATTCCAATAGAAAATAAACAAATTGGGAAACAATGATATGGATTTGCTTTTCCTCATATTAAATAGTAGTTGCTGGCTTCAAATACACATTTATAGTTGTAGAACTCGGCCATTTAAGACGACATTAGAAGGTTCGTTCTCATATAGGTGTGTTGGGGGAGGTTGGAGTGAATTGGCTGGATGGAATCTACAAGAGAGAACTCTGCAGCTTTCAACATAGAACTTCTTGTTTTTGTGTTGTGTGAAATCCAGCCTCCCAATGTCTTTATAGTTGAAGCTCCGAGCAAGAGATGTCCTTTCCGATTGGCGGTTTTGCATCTCATTAGATCAAATAAGGTACTGTTTGCTATATTGTTACTTTACATATATGTCACTTTTGTCCCTCTTCTATTCTAATGTTCTTGATCTTGCCCTTAATACTCTTGGACACCCAAAAAATTAGTGAACCTTCTTAAGTGGCAGGTAATTGACATGCTGGAGTATATACATATAGTATAGGTTAGGATGGGTATCCCAGTGGCTTCTCACCTTCTCCTTCTCTTTTAATAGATATTTGAATTGGTATATGACAGAGAGAACTGAATGGAGAATAATCAATTGACAAGTTCAATACAACAACAACAACACGGGTGGGGTCTGGGTACAATTGTGAAGTTCAATGGTTCTGCCAAACACTGCTTTCTACTGAAATTGGTCTTGTTGGGTAGGGATTGTGAATAGAGGCGGGTGGACCTTGGGTTTGTTCAGACACAGAGCATAGATATACATATGAATCGAACGCCATAGTTTCAAATGTACTATTGGTTCAATCGTAAGAACCTTTAATGTTAGATCCGTCAAGTTTAAATTTTGGATTTGTCTCTGATTGTGTGTATACATTGTGTAGAGTAATGATTTTGCATCATTCTTATGGAACATGCAACACAATACTAGCACATCTTTTGACGAGGACAAATCATGCATCTTTCATAATTTGGAGCTAATAGGTCACTCTCACAGCAAACATGCGATCTTTGTTGTATAATAGAACAAACACCAGTACCTTAATTGAATCGGTCAAGATCAAATCTGTTTATCTAAGTGCTTCTCCGATTGCTCAAGACATCTCTTTTCAACTATCATTTCGTTCCATTTTAGTAAAATAGTGAAGGATATTCCATTTGTGATGAAAAAAGGGGTGGAGGGTATATGTTGTTCGGGTTGATTAGAAGGTGCAGAAATAGCTAGAACCGTTGAGAAGGATGATTTTTGGTCGGATTTTTTCTTGCGTTCATTTGTTATCCAAGGATAAATCATGTGTTTTATCTAGTATGGTATACGTGGTATGGTACATCAGGTGTTTTCGTAAGAATCACATATTAAATGAAAACCCTCTTTTATCTCTTTCCGGGGGGAAAAAACTCTCTTATATAGTGTTAAATTTGACTTGAGCGTAATAAATTTGAATATCTCTAAGTGAAATGTCATTTGAAGATTTCTTATTGTGCGGAGCCAGTGAATGACTTGAATTATAAATCTAATGACAACGATCCCGTTCGATTACACGTCAAAAACACCTTTTGTGGCATCTTGACATAAAATACCGTGCAGTTTAAGATCGGAGAGTATTTACTTATACCTCAGTTTCAGTTTCTGAAAAAGAGTATATTACTTAAAACCAAAGAAAAGGGAAAACGCCAAATCCAAACAAAATAGAAGGCATGAATTGCAAACTTTGCTAATGTTGTAGATAGTTAGACCTTTGCTCGTGTGCAGCAAACTGTAAGCAGAGGGAGATGACAGTAATTATTTTCATTTCTAAGACAAAGGCATCAGCTGATTTAATTAGTAGACAAATTGATAAACAAGAATAATAGCGCGTTTGGCCAAGCTTAAAAAAATAGCTTATTTTGATAAGTGCTTTTCTAAAAAGTACTTACCAAAGCAATTTGTGTTTGACTAATTAATTAGAAAACACTTTTGAGCAGCAATTAGTGTTTGACTAAACTTTTAAAAAGTGCTTCAAGTGTATTTTTCAAAAAAATATTTTTGAAGAGAAACTACTTATTTTTGCTTCTACTCAAAAATATTTTTTTTTTCCTTTCAAAAACTTTGTCAAACGCTTCAACATTGAAAATAGACGTTACTTTGGGCTGAGAGAAGCTTGGCCAAACAGCCTATAAGACAAGACATCAATCTAACTTCTCCTAAATTCTAAAGTAGAGTTATTACCTCTCGTGCGATCATTGTGTGGGAAAATTATGTTCTTTACTGCAGGATGTTTAACCTTACCTCTCATGCGATCATTGTGTTGGAAAATTATGTTCTTTACTGCATGATGTTTACTTCCTCTCCTATGCATCTTTCATTTGATTAGTTATTTTATCTTCCTTTCCATCCAAACACAATTCCAAGACTAAGAAGAACAACATATATGCTCTACTGCCACACTCGTCACAGCAGTTGAAAAAAAGGAGATAAACTGTTTTTACGTCACTTCCACATATAAGGCTAGTACACGAGATTCTAACAAGAAGCTGTTCAAACATCAATATATTAGTGATGACGCACGACTGTCACCAGGAAAAATGGTGTCAAGACATGAATTAAGATTATCAACTGAGCAATGGCAATCCAAATAAATCCTCACATTTTTCAATTTCAACTCGAAGTCTGAAATTTATTTTTGAAATTCTTGGTTTGCAGCTCACAACTATCAAACGGAGAAATTTACATGAGCATCGTCCCATGCCAATCCCATTTCTCTAAACATCAAAGCAGCAAAAATATTGAATGTCTCATTGTTCAGCGTTAGTGAAGAACATGGAATCACTAAGAAAAGAGGACAAGACTGGATCTGACTGTCCCCGCATGCCTGCAGTTTCTGAATCTGCAAATCAATATATGACAATATTCAAACAACAACAAAAAAAACAGTAGTTTCCCACGAGTAGGATCTGGGGAGGATAAGACGTACGCGGCCTTACCCCTCTACCCCTGGAAAGACAGAGAAAGGCAGAGAGGCTGTTTCCGATAGACCCTCCGCTAGAAAGCGACTAAAAAAGAAAAGGTAATTGCAACAAGTAGGAATAACATCAAGATGAAATAAGAATGCACTCAAACTCTAAGTGGTAATAGTCATCTATGAATAAAAGATGTCATAGTCATACTAACACTAATGCTAGTGAACTAAGATAGAGAGAAACGCTCGACTACCTACCCTATTCTTTGACCTCCACACCCTCTGTCTAGGGACTTGTCCTCAGTCAGCTCCAGCTACGCCATGTCCCGCCTAATAACCTCTCCCTAAGACTTCTTAGGCCTACCTCTACCCCCCCCCCCCCC
>ML256057.1:12267-58451 GCA_005239495.1 Nicotiana undulata | reverse complement strand
ATAATATATATATATATATATATATATATATATATATATATATATATATTCAGATGTTGGAAAACAAACAGTCTTAATCATTCAGTGTTCAGATCATCATACCACATCTTAATATTCAAACGTGCATTTAGATTCAGACGTCTTAATATTATTAAAAAAAACGAGGCCTTAAGCCCGTTTGGCCAAGCCGCCAAAATCTACGCTAACGTTTGGCCATAGATTCCCAAATTTATTTTGAAAAATTTGTTTTGGGTGAAGTTTGGCTTGAAGATGAAAATGTGTTTGGACATATGTTTTCAAAACATATTTCTCAAATTTATTTTGGAAAAACATGTGTATTATTAGGGATTTGGCCCAAAACCAGCTCATTTGGGATTTTAGATTTTGCCAAAATATAGGCAAAATCTATGGCCAAACATGTGTTTGCCAATAGAACCCAAGTTTATTTTGGCATAATCTATGGCCAAACGGGTCCTACTTATTTTAGAAAGTACTTTTGAAAAAAAAAACAATTTGCGTTTGGCCAATTCATTTAAATACTTTTTGCAATATTTGGTAAACAAATTGTGTTTGGCCAATCTTTTTAAAAAAGTGCTTTTGAATGTCAAATTCCAAAAAGAATAATACCAAGGTCTTATAATTATTTTAAAGAGAAAAATAAACTTGAATAAAGAGACTTTTATTATTTTTAATTTTATTTAATTAAAATACAAATTATAAAGTAAACAAACATAATACAAATTTAACTCAACTTTACATATATAGTTATACCAAAGCATATAATGTTATCTAGTACGATTACTTATTGTTATACAATAATATGAATAATCAAAATATATCATTTAGTATGAATTAGAAGTTTATTTCACAAATTACTATATACTTATAATCCACCATGAAATAATAAGTAAAGTCAATCACACAATAATATTTTTTAACAATTTCATCTATGTTTCTATCACACAACACCTCCATAGTAGTAGAAGACTTACTTTGCATTTCTAAAGGAATATCAGAAGGCCCATCTCCTTCCTCAATCTTTGCAGTAATGTCTTCATTAGCATAATAGTTGAATTCCTTATCGCTAGAGGAATATCGTCGGATGAAATTATGTATAGCCATAGTAGTTGTAAATAGATGATTCTGAGTGTCAAACTTGAAATATGGCATTAAGCGTAAAATAAAAATAATTTTAAAAGTAACTAATTATTAAAATCTCATAATGTATAATTTATTTATTTTTTAAAAGAAACTAATTATTACCTAACTTAACCAACTTTGTCGTAAATTGCCAGGCGGCCTATTGTGGGACTGCACTTGGCTTAATGTGTATTGTTTTCTTCATTTTTTAATAAATATATAAATAGATTATGCGATAAAATTGTATATTTATTACCTATTTGTAGGTAATTTTCACAAATCAGAATTGATAATTGTTTTAAGGATTTGAGAACTAATAGCCTATAACATAAGAAATTATAAATGACTTTTTGTAGGGAGAGAATTGATAATCTAAAGCACGATGTAAATAATTTGCTTTAGTGTGAAAAAAGAAGAAGATAATTTGAAAAGTTACAAGACATTACACAAAAAAAAACAAGAAAAATCAATAAAGAATTTAGAAAGTTACAATATGATTCATGTATATAATATCTTTAAATTTAAGAGAATGATAACAACAAGAAACAAACATGAAAAAACACTTAAATTGGTAAGGGATAATTTGAAAAGTATAAATTTTAAGGTGAAGATAGTTTTGTCTTGAATAAATTAATTTTCTACGTCTACTTCTGCTTCTTGGAAGAAGCTAGAATTTTATGCTTCTTCCCAAAAGCAGAAATATTAATTCTGTTGCTGGCCAAAAGATTTCTTTATCGTGGCCAAACAACAGAAAATGTACTTTTAGACTCAAAAAAAGCTTGCATTTATAGAATATGTTTTATATGTCACATTTATAATTTTATAAGTAGTATTTGTCGATTCCGTTCTATGGTATCGATATTTTCGGAATGCATTTATAAGTCGCATTTATTAAAGCGATTTATGAGTTGTATTTTTAATATCCGGTTTAAGATAACATCATCTCCGAAAACCGTTAATTACCTCATTTGACTAGCAAGCATGTAAATAGCATTTTGCATTTTACACATTAGTGAAATTTTTCAGCCAAAATTGTGGAGTACAATTTTTTATTTTTTTTAAAAAGTCCAAAAATAACATGTACATGATTTTTGAGGTACACTAGTCTGGGCTATATCAGCACGTAACAGTTTCACTTACAAAATACACCTTCGATACCAATAGTTCAACTTGTTTGGGAGTGGTGATTTTAAACATCTTAACTAGAGGTCTCGGGTTCGAGCCCTGAGTATAATCTTGGTAGGGGCCCTACCCTGCGCAAATCCGGATATAGTCGAGCTCCAATGCGGGTACTGGACACTGGGTGAGAAACAAAAAAACCCGGTTGTAGTAACTAGTAAGTTACCATCAGTCCATCACCAATATATGTTTTGTATCTACAGTTATATGTAATCGGCTCTAAAACCAACACGAGATGCAGTATTTTTTACTCACTTTCTAATTCAGGGTTTAGATTGTTAAAATCTACATAACAAAATCAAGCCAATGCAGAACTGCTTGACTAAATACATATTCTATAATCAAATATGAAGTAAAAAATAATAAGTGAATCCCAGAGTAGTATTATAGAATCCTAGGCAAACTAAAAGGAAACCATACAATTCTAACCAGTGAACTGAAAACATATATTGAATCCAACTAATTCATAATGAGACAACGCTAATTTCACCTATATCTTTTCCTAGCTGAACTTTCACAAGCTCAGATAAGGGATGACATACTATTCTTCCAGCCAAAAGATCTCCTGCTCTTCCGCGGAGGTGTAATGCTAAGCCCAAACATCTCCTTAAGGGCCGGCCCCTGATCAGAGAACCCAATTAGCTTTGCAACAACAGCAGCACTCTCTATCACACTATTCAAATCTGTCTCACTCCACAGATGATGAACAAGTTGGTGTCTCCTCCTCTTGGAGTTCAAATTTATACCCCATTTCTGGTATATTTCATTTCTTTCAGCTCCCGGAATTCTTTTATATATGAGCCTACTGAGCATATCTCTTTCGCGTCTAAGAGCTTTAAGGCTGTTAAATCAAGAATAATAATTGAATCATATTAGCAGATGACGTAGAGATAGTAGTTACAAGATTGACATGTTCAGTCTATATGGTTCTAAAACATTACAGTGGCATCATCTTTTTTCCAAACATATAAGTTACAGATGTTACATTAATACAGAAGACTATTGTGTACACTGTACACACACGCATGCACACACACCAAAAATTGGGAAGGAGCTAGGGGTATAAGAGCAGCAAGGTACAGATCATACCTTGACGCAAGCGTGATTGTCTGACCTCCTTGCACAGCAGAATTTCCGCTCGAAAGTATTTCCTTGAGGAAGGAAAGTCTTCTTACTTCTACCTCCATGTAAATAGAATCCATTGGGTCACCTTTAAACAGCAGAAAGAAGTATGTCCTATGGATCAATGAAATATAGCAAGTTTGCCATAGTTCAATGATCATTTTCTGTAGCCTTCCGAATTCAAGAGGCCAGTCTGAAGGAGCCTCTGATGAGTCCAGCATCGGGTCCACTCCAACACTTTTGACACTCCTTTTTGACTTTCCAGCCTCTTGAGCCTAACATAGATATTAATACATGTAATGAGGATAAAGTTTGGGATAAGTAACAGTTTTTCAAAGTCATGTATGCAAGTACATCCCCTGGAGAATAAACATGAGAAAAATGCATACCATATACATCAAGTTATAAACTTAATGCCAACTAAACAAAAAATTCCAAAACTGCTTAAACTAGAATTACACAAAAAAGAAAGCAAGCACAGATCAAAGAGCAGGAACTGATCATGCAAGCAATATCTGTTATCAAATTGACGAAAGTAAAATGATGCACTGAAACCAAATACTGTGATATCTACCAGCAATTCCACACACATTGATAAACACAAGAAAAGAGCAAGACTCTGAAAAAACATATGGCTGGAACCAAGATAATTCAGACCTGATCATGAAGCTGATTATCATATTCAAGCTTAGCCATCTCCTTCAAACCTGCCACAAAATTGTCAACACTTGGGATATCCTCATCTCCAGGAGCATTACTCCCATCTACGAAAGCACTACCAATTGAAGACTGTGAATTGTTTCTGGATAATTTAGGTCTGTTTGCTCCATAAATCAGTAGAGGAAGTCTCCAGTGCTTCCGCTGGAAATTTTCAGGTCTTCCAGGAAAATCCTTCTCTAGCACATTAGGCGGGGTGGTCTCGCTATCTTCAACTGTCTCAAAATCAGGTGGATGTGAGCCCACCATAAAATTAGCTCTACAGCTCCTGCTTCTTGTTAATTTCTGGCTTCTTGACCCGGATATACTTGTCGAAAGGGCAGGTGAAGATGAATCATCAGGGAAAGGTCTGACAAGAGAATTGATTGTATTCTGGATATCTTGCATCTTCTGCTCCCACGCTGCATGAAGAGAACGATCGCTGGTGCTATTTGCTTGTTCAAGTAACATTGGTGATGACCGCCGGATGTCAGAATGTCTGATACTGGAAGCAGGAGGCATTGACATTCTTTCTCCATACGCTGTGTTTGACAAGCTGATGGATTCAAAATTTCTATTTTCACTAGATTCATCCATCTCAATACATCGAACTTCCTTGCAAAGGTCATCAGAATCTTCTCCTGTCACATTTGCAGATTCTTTGCCCCTCTGATGTTGATCAGCAGCAGGCACAGCACAGGATGTAGCATCACTTTCATTGTCCCTGATGTACGACTCCTCTATGGCTGATGAGCAAGACACAGAGTTTTCATCTTCGTGCGTGTTGCCTTCCACCGATTTAGAAGGTAGACTCGACACCTCCTGTAAATTAGCAAAAAATAAGCAACAGATAAAGGAACATCTCTAATGGGTAGTTCAATCATGTTACTTAATACAAACCTTCTGGCTGGAGGTTTTATCACTTTTAATCGTCCTCAGCAGATCCTCAACTCGCGATTGAGCAAGATCACGTTGCTTAGTTAGTTCCCTCACTTCTTTCTCTAACTGCAGATTTTAACCAGATAAAATATGTGAACATTCTACAAAGTGTGGTCACATCTAATTGAACTCCACTTCAATAACACTTTTTCAGATTGAAGGAATTTGGCAACTAAAACACTTCAATAAACACTCAGGAACTTTTGCTGTAACAACAAACAAGGATGCTTTGATTCCGATTACATGGACGATAACTGAATAAAGAATAAGTGAAATCAGCAGTCAGATAAAAGCTTTGGCATGAGTGGGGACTTTTGCTGTAACATGAAAGCAAGGATGCTTTGATTCCAATCACATGCAAAATTACTGAGTGAAGAATAAGTGAAATCAGCAGTTAGATGAAAATCTTGGTATGAATAGGAAGTAGATTAACTATTGGTCTGCCAGATTCAATTCAACGGATAGAGGTGACCAATTCAAAATCTGCTAGCTGAAATTTTCAGAACACAACCAAAAGCACAAGAGCAACAGTAGGAAAGAACACTCACCTTTTCAATCTGCTGGTCTTTCTTTCTCAGCAATGACACATGATCACAAGTAGTTGTAGGAGTTTTTAGTTCACTCTCTAATCTAGCCAACTCTTTCTGCAAATGCTTCACCAATGCCTTGTCAGACATGACTACATTGACTTGTGCATTAGTGGACACTTCTTTGGCACAACAGGCAAATAGAAGTGTATTTCTAGATTGTTCTACATGGCTTCGTGCAGGGCTCAAGGTGCAGATTATGGCAGTCCTTGCATTGCCTCCCAAAGCAGGTTGAAGGATACGAGTTAGCTTAGAATCTCTGTAATTTACATGCCCATGTCTTCCCTTGCTGCAATTGAGGAAAGCCGTTATGCGCACAAGTAAATGTAGTAGAGAACTCAGGGATGAATTAAATGCACAAATCTTGTAAGTATAAACAGTGAAAAAATGACGCAAAAAATGATAAGGCAGTTAAGGTCATTTCATGAACTGTTTTTTGAAAAAGTAAGATTCATCTCATGTACTGTTGAACATACACATTTCATGTAGCAAACAGTATTCAATACCATAAAAATCTTCACTAATCTGAGAGACAAAAATAAAAAGAAGAAAAATCCCCAGCTTTCAATGCAGACAGCAAAAGTGAGTTACATGTTTACTGATCATACACACATATAGTTTAGTGCAGCAGATCCAGATTAAAAAAACCAAGCAATCAACCTTAGCTTGCGGATAACAGTTCCCAAAGTCAACAAACTACGATTAATATGACAGCCTTCTTTCAATCTCTGCCCAACTGACAGCGCCTGAGATGCACGTTCACTTCCTGCCAGATCAACAAAATTCTGCATTCAAATATCATAAGTTCGCCATCAGCAACTCATGCGTCCATGTCAAGAATGAAGATAAAATCGTAAAGTAAACAATTTGATGCATACCACACTAGCAGAAAGAGTTGTTTTGTTGTCCTTCCCTATAAACTCACGAGCCGAACTTTCAATTGTCTGAAGAAAGAACCAAGAAAAAGTATAAGAAGGAGACACATGTCCTTATTCCAGGATAATGAATAAGTAATATTTTACTATTCTAGGCAGAGAGACGAAAACATGGTAATACCAACTTTATCGAAAAAGAACAAGAAGGGAATACCAGTCTAAGAATTTGATGAGACCTGGAGCTATTTTCATTAAGATAAGTCTCCCCAATTTGTCTTTGAGCTGCATAAAGGCCACAAAACTTGTAACTTCTGGTTAAAACATCTATAGGTGCTGATTGTTACTATGATAAAGTCTAAACCATAGAGTTGGAGATTTACACTACCTTCACAGATGGACAAGAGCTCTTTCAGATGGTCCCAGTCCCTTAAAGTTTCTTCTGTCAGTTTCTCAATAATGGTTCCTTTCTGCAGAACTCGAAATCATTAGAAAACTTCATCTGCTCCCTGCTAAAAGTTAAAACTAAAACAGAAACTCACCTCAGGATCATCAAGCAGCCTTAGTGGAGTACTATCTGAGCTGAGGAGGTCTCGAACAACTTCATTGTAGATTTCCATAGCAGAAAACTTCAAAACAAAAGCTCTTTCCTCGTGCTGGACAAGAGAAGGAAAAATCATGTTTGCAACAAATAAAGGAAAACCAAAAGAGGATCAAATAAAAATTCTCATCCACTAGTTAGAATATGATGTGATGCTATAGGGTGCAAATAGATGATATCAAAGTAAACATTAAATTACCCTTTGCATATAATCATATATGTCTGTCACTGTAAACTCTGTAATTCCATTCATTGTGTATGTCTTTCCACTGCTTGTTTGCCCATACGCAAAGATAGTTGCTGCATAATATGTTTAGGTAGTCGTATTAATGAGTTCTCTTTCAAATGATAGGAATCTACAACAAAATGTGGAAGGCATATGATTGGAACACTCACAATTGATTCCACTGACAACAGAAAGAGCAATGTCCTTCGTTCCTCCCTCATACACTTCCCTAGTTGAGCAATCACCCCTATATACCCTATCTAATCTCAGAAGAGAAGAGCAAGAAGATACATGTAGTATCAGTAAATCATTTTCAAATGGTATTCAAGCTAAAACTGAAATTTATCGCAGTAAATGTATATGGTTCTACAGAGTAAACGGCCAACCAAGGATGTGATCTCAGACCAGTTTGCAAGCTAAAATATCCAGATCTAAACCTCAACATACCTCTCACTAATTATTTCCAAATCTAAAAAGATCAGTTCAAAATGCAAAGGCTGAAACGGGGAATTTCTTACCAAAGGTATAAGCAGTAGGCAGTCCAGACCGTTCCTGGAGACTGTTCCTGTACAAAATGGTGGTCTCATTGATACACTCCCAATCTGAAACTTCACTCCTCACAATTTCCTTTTCACTTAGAGGCCTCAACCTTACCAATACCAGGATCTTCTCTTCACCGCCCAATGCAGCCCCTTGCATTTTCTCCCACTTCTTCAACTCTTCCCCACCAATAGCTCCCATCCCAAAATTCCCCCCTCTTCTCTTTGTAGCGACCTCGATCACATAGCCAACAATAGACCCATGATTTGAGGTCTCAGACCGAAAGGTAAAAAGAAGCCAAAACGTCTCACTGTCTCATAAACCCTGCTGACAACAGAAAAAGGAAAGACAGTTAGAATGTTTGAGACATGGTGGTTGTGACTGCTAAAATAACACAGTAGCTATTGACCCCAGGGAACTAATTGTAAAAAGAATTTAAAACAATTAATACCACATGATTAGGTAGGTTGATTCATGGGTTAGTTGTGATTAAGCACTTTGCTTAAAACCCTTAATACCAAGTATTTTCAAGACCTAAAATTCCATGAAAAGCGTCATGACTCAATCCACATTACTTTGCTTAACAGGGACCAATACTGGGACCCAAGTATGCTTCAAGACCAAGTCTCAGTACTATTCTAAGTAATTTCCACAGTAGCTCTGAAGCTTGGAACTTTCAGCAATGGTGGACCCCAAAACCTAAATAAAATACAAATAGTATCTTTTTTCATTAAGATAAAAGTATCTAAACAACAAAATTTTGTATACAATTGTTGATATAAAAGAGAAATCACATTGAAAAGAAAAGGTTTACTGTTCACCTCCTCTGCCATATCAACTGAAAAATAGCAACCAGAGAGATTGTTAATGTTGCGATTCAACGGTCACAATATTCTCTGCTTCAGCTTCAATTGTTCTGCTGAGATTTAAATAAATAAATAAAATATAACGTTGAACAATCCGAGATACCGTATTAAATTATCACAATAAAAACATATAAAAACTGTAAGATTCTAACGGTAAAAAGATCGGTTTATTCAGATTGACAAACTATAACCTTGTTCTCAATAAGATTTCAACGGTAGAAAATATATTAAAAGAACAAGATCGAGGTTGTATGATATTCAGCAAAGCCTGCAAATTATTTATTTTTTAAAAAAGAAAACGATAAAAGAGCTTGAAAAATTAAAAATCCTTTTTCTCATTATAAGAAACAGAATGTGAACTTGAAGCTAACAGAATACTGAAAATGAAGCTTTACGCGTCGAATAAAGTCAATAATTATTGAATGAGTAAAACAGAAAAAAAGTGTAGCAACAAAAGCAAAACCATAAAACTTTAGGATAGAATAGTAATTAACGAAATCTTACCTCCATTGTTGAATCCTCGAGGAAACAACAATTACACAGAAAAACACACACACACACACACTGAAACACGCAGTCACACACGATTTACACTTCTGGGAACTGCAAAAAATCAGATACGGGAGCAGTTTTATGGATCGGAGGGAGCGTCAACGTCTTTTTCTCGTGTGACGGTGAGGATAGGGTGAAATGACACATTTACCCTTTCTTTGTTTTCTCAAAAAGGAGTTACTGGATATGAACCACGTGACCACGTGGCTCTGGAATATCGGTGCATTTAATTACAACGAGAAGAAAGTGTGATTTTTATCGTATAGATATGTGACACGTGTCACTTTCAGTAGTGGACCACTAAACGGCTCGAGTGAGAGAAACTGTGAGATTAAAGGAAACTATAAAACCTTGTTTATTTTAGGGAACATTTTGAGATCTTATTTTTGTTCTGTTTAATTTATTAGTATTTCCCTCATTCGGTCTTCTCCTACCAAACAGAACTTTAATTAATTGGGGACCTTTTAGATTTAATTTCACGATTCTATAGTATTTTATTAGGACAAAACATTTGTCAAAATTAGTATGACTTTTGTCAAATAGCGCACGATACTTAGAATCATACTGACAATTTTATCTTTTTATTTTAATCTAAAATAAGTGTTCATTTGCATAATTAATAAGGAATTAATTTTATTTTTTAAGAATTTGCCCTTATTTATGTATTTCAACGTATCATGATAACAATTAATTAAGGTTAATTTATTGAATAACATTTTATTTTTCTCGAAAAGTTCATATTTTCTTAATGAGTGTACCAAAAATAAAATAGCCATTTGTTGTGAACCGAAGGGAGTATTATGATTCTTATCTTCCGCCCAAAACGGAATTGGATAAGAATCAAATCATATACTTCTAATTTTTGGTATGTATAAAATATCTAGATACCTATAGATCACAAACACTAGAGGTGAAAAATAGATAACAAACACTGTAACAATTTGTTTGGATGGTTGTTTTACATCGTTTCATAATGTATCGTATCGTATTGTATTGTACTGTATCGTTTGATGAATACAATATTTGGATAGATTGTATCGTTTGCCGTTGTTTCATGATATCATGCACCAGCAATATGAAGAATAAATTTTGCAATATTATAAAGAAAAATTATGATACGAAATAAATTTAATATATAAAAAGGTAGAGTAAATGATAAAATAAAATTATTTAATAATAGTGAAGGGTGAGATGAGATAAAAAGACAAGATAACGACGCAACCACACCAAATCGGTCGTTACATAAAGTGGCACATTTCGTCGTTACGTAACAACGAATTTAACGATACGATACAATAAAATGTAAGTAACAACCAAAATAAATATTGTATTTAAAGTAACAATACGATATAATACAATGGGTTACGACCATCCAAACAAGCTGTAAGTCAAAGTTTTTTACACCTATTATTTAGATGATATTAAAATCGTGATAAAATAAAAGATTGTTTAACTTTTCAAATAGATTGTAGTATCATATAAACAAGAAATAATAACATAGTAAAAGGTCACAAGCTAAAAAAAAAAACTAGCATTTGATTTTGAACAAGTAACTGATAGCCTCAAAGGAGATGACCGAGTAGTTGAGACATAGAGATATCGTAAATATTAGACAGCGTTCTACTGTAAAGTAGATGTTTTGGTAGATAGGTTTACCAAATGTATGTCTATGATGTTGGGCTAAAATAGCTCAAATATATTTTAATATGATGTGATATTGTTCGTTTTGGCCATACTCATACGATTTCTCCCAAAACCCTTTATATATTAAGAGATTTTTATACCTTATATGTATCATTTTTTTTAATTACCAATGTGGGACTTTGTTCACACACCCAACAATCTCCCCTCAAACTAAGTTCCACGTGGCCTGCTACGATCCACAAGTCGTTCCTTCGAATTAAGTTTCACGTCGCACGGGTCCATTTTCAAGATTTTCGGTGTGCCACCCACATTGTTAGAGTTTATGGCAACCGAAGCTCGCAACTGACTTCTTCTTGTTAGGGCATTTTCAAGCTCGTAAGGGTAAGTAAGTCGAGCCCCGCACCATCACTTTGTCACGATGTTGTCTATTTTTTGCCAAGTCCGCACAATTTTTCCGAAAAATTCATCACATCATTAATTAAGAGATCCTTTTTATATGTAAGTTCATAATCATTTCAGTTACCAATATGAGATTTTGTTCGCGCACCCATCACGTGAGTCCTAGATCTCTAACATGTTAGTAAGTTCATTAATTTTTTCACACAAAATTAAAACTCTAGCAAAAGTTGAATTGCAACAGACATGGTAGAGCCTCGTGTATGATTTTGAAATTAAATTTATTGAAGACTGTTTTACCAAAAAAGTATTAATTTTTTCTTTAAACGAGTTAATAAATAAAATGAGGGGTGAATCCTAGTTAATTTTAATGACTGCTATATCAGAAAAATAGATATGCAAACGAGGTTGAATTGTGTCTGGCGATATTAAATGCAAGTTGATCATGTACAATGATAATATTCTCAAAGGTGTATGAAATAAATATATGCAATGGAAATAAATGTAATAAAGAGGAATTTATCACCCAAATAGTGAATGACTTGGGCGAATCTTCTCCTTGTTGGCAACGTGAGTAATGTAAGATATAAATGAACACAAGAATCTCGGATCTGGTGAGCAAAAAGTATATCAGAACAAGAGAATCAGTGGAAAAGACAAGCTTTGTATATTCTTTGTAGTCAACTTTACAAGAGTGTTCTTATCAGAAGGTTCCAGATCCCTTTTGTTCTTGTTATCTTCCTATTTATAGGAGACATTCTTTAGAAACCCTAAAAAAGTACAATCAAAGGAATATTCTTTCTCTGTCATAAGGTCATCTAACCATTATTTTCTTATAATCTCTACTCGACCTCGGCGTTGGATTTCCTGAAGGGGACTCTCCGTCACTAAACCATGATCGGCTTAGGCTTCGACCACGACAAATAAGGCTTTCAAGTCCAAGCCAAATTTTGACAAATACAGTTAGTCCCTCCGCTTATTGAGCTTGTGATCTTCAACGCCCTTAATGAGCGGACTGCGCTCATGCTCATTAAGCATACATTCTCTCTATGATCCTCCCATTTATTTCTTGCAGCTTCTTCGTCATTGATTTCTGCTTTCTTTCCCAATCACTAGCCCTTTTCTCTTATCTTGTTGTATACACATTGCTTCGTCAGTATGTCAACTTCACCTCACAGCCATGATGAAGTTTCTGATGCCACTTCTTTATCGGTGGCTATTCCTCCCATCAGTGAGGAGGTCATGGTCGAAGGAGATGATAGCTTCCCCACCATAGAGGAAGTGGTTCCGAAAAATCCGACGGTTAGGAGTGATTTTCCTAAAGAACCCGCTCCTGCTCCTGTTCCTGAACTTTTTGAGGTGGGGCCATATGAAATAGCTGACATGCGATCTAAATATAACATCCCCCCTCACGTCAAAATTGTCCTGGCGGGGAACGATATAATTCAGGTTCATCGGCCAGGGTTCTGCGCTTTCTATGTTTATCCCTTCTTGATCGGCTATTCACTACCTCTTTCTCAGTTAACAGAGGAGTTCTGCCGCTTCTACGACGTTTTCCCGGCACAACTTTCCCTCTACCTATATAAGGTGTTCCTAATGCTGGCCAAATACGCGGAACTAGCTGCATGTGAAGTCGACATCCGCCATTTGCTGCACCTGTTCTCGCCTACCTTATTTAGAGACACCCTGATACATTTACGGCACCGTGGAACGAAGGGACTGGTGGCCAGGATGGAAGATAAAGCAAGTCGACTATTCTGGCGCAAATAATTTTTCATTGGAACCGACCATCTAGTGGAGGACCCGACTGGATTTCCTGAGAAGTGAAATTACAGTCGTGAGTATCTCCTCGTACCATCCATTATTCTTCATTTTTTTCCTTTCTTTTTGGTCTTCGACCTGCTTACGGTTTCCTTGTTTTCAGCTGTGAAGCATTCTCCCTCTCTTGTCTTGGCTGCTTCAAATCTTGGTACATTTTTGCTGCACCTGGGTGAATAGAATCCTTGGAGCTGTGAGCCTCCTCAAGGATCAACTCACGAAGGACATCAACATTAGGCACACACAACCTACCCTGCATCCTCAAAACGCCATCATCTCCAGATGTAACCTGCTTGGCATCACCGTGCCAAACTGTGTCCCCAAGGACCGCCAAATGTGGGTCATCATCCTACCGCTCCCGAATACAGTCAATTAAAGAAGACCGAGCGACGGTACAAGATAGAACATTGCTGGGGAAATAGCCAACCTCGCGAACTGATTAGCCAAAGTCTGAATGTCTGAAGCCAACGGTCTCTTTCCAACTGGAATATACGCAAGACTTCCCATACTCACCGCATTTCTACTCAATGTATCGGCCACCACATTAGCCTTCCCCGGGTGATACAATATAGTGACATCATAATCTTTTAACAACTCTAACCATCTCCACTGCCTCAAATTTAGATCTTTCTGCTTGAATAAGTATTGGAGGTTGTGATGGTCAGTAAAATATTCACATGGCACGCCATAAAGATAATGCCTCCAAAATTTTAATGCATGAACAATGGTTGCCAACTCCAAGTCATGAACAAGGTAATTTTTCTCATGGACTTTCAACTGACGAGACACATATGCAATCACTCTGCCATCCTGCATCAACACTGCTCCAAGGCCAACTCGTGAAGCATCACAATACACCATGAAGGAACCCGAATCTGATGGTAACACCAATACCGGAGCTGAAGTCAAGGCTGTCTTGAGCTTTTGAAAGCTCACCTCGCACTCATCTGACCATTTAAATGGGGCACCCTTCTGAGTCAATTTAGTCATTGGGGGCTACTATGGATGAGAACCCCTCCACAAAATGACGGTAGTAACCTGCCAAACCCAAGAAACTCCTAATCTCCGTAGCGGTAGTGGGTCTAGGCCAGTTCTTGATTGCCTCTATTTTCTTAATAGTTGTTCATAGCCAATTACAAAATTATCAAATAGCTTCACGTTAACAATATCTCCTTTCAAACCTTCACAATACTGATAACGAGATGCGATTCATGAAGACCTCATAATTATATACCCGAATTAACGTATCTCATTTAACGCCGCACGGGCGGGCACATACCTCGTAGGTCAAATCTCAATAATTATAACACGGATTTGGAAAATTATGCACAGTTAATTAATTAATTAATTTCGTTATTTATTCATTTAATTATTACTAGTATTACTTTTATTATTATTATTATTTATTCATTTATTATTATGATTATTATCATTATTTGTTATAGATAAATGGTTGAATAAGCCTAACAGACATGACTCCCTACAAGTACTATAGTAAAATTTTAATTCACAAGGGAGAATTTAAACACAAGAATTTCCATCACAAGGACCTCGTCCTTACATAACTTCCACCGCGGCTCGTAGCCCGATTTAAATATCTCAAATCATATTAAAATGTGAGGATCTCTTCCTCAATTCTAAATCACAAGCAACATGCGTATCATGCCAATCAAAACATCCCATTTTCCTTCTTTAAATATTTTCCGTTAAACAAAATTACAACACGTAATGATAGACGCAGTTATCTACATAGAATTTCTCAATACAAGTACTCACATAGGTAGATTTTAAGTTACGAAGCTCACCCGAGAGTGGAGCATATTAGAAGAATTTTATTAGATATGCGTAACCGTATTAAGTTCAGAAAATCATCACTTTATACTAATTAGAGATTGTTCTTGTAATGATACCATTTAATGTAACGACCACAACCATACCATAGAAATTATATCAACAGGTTGGGTCTCCACCTCTAGGAATCTGACCTCCACTTTCGACATTCTGACCCTTTTTCCTTAGCTGGTCATGTAGTCGAGTTGTAAATGCAATGGGGTACGTCGCTTGAGTACTATGATGAAATATGACTCTCTCAAGTCTAGGACAGTTTAATCACTAGCCGCAATAAAGTATCAGCTTGCCCTTGTCACATCTCCTTTTTCACCGGTAAGCGTAATAAGGGTAGTTTTCCACTTTAAGTGACATTATTCGATTTTTGGGATTTATTTTTATTCAGAGTCGCCAACCGGATTTTTACGGTGTTCTGAGACACCATTTATTTATTAGAAAATCTCAAAACCGAGGAATTTTGACTCTGTTAAATTGTCTGCGAACCAGAAATCCGGGTAAGGAATTCTGTTAACTCGGGAGAAGGTGTTAGGCACTCCCGAGTTCCGTGGTTCTAGCACGGTCTCTTAATGATTAAACTTGGCCTAAATTATTTAATTACTGCTTTTGTACCTATGTGCATTTTTTATATTTTTACCGCTTTTATTATTCTTTTGTATTCAAAGAGTTATTTTTGAATCGAGTCACGTATGCGTAAACCCCGTTGAAAATTGAGATGTATCGAGAATCATGTCACGCGGACGTGTACATAATTCTTGACACTTAAGAGATAAATAAAGTTGCGCAAGCGCATATTTTGTTTTGTTGTCAAAAGAAACCGGAATCACGTCACGCGGGGCGTGTACGTAATTCCGATATTTTTTTAGAAATTCGCTCCTAAAAGTATCTCTACGAGTGTTCGTTTTAGTAAAGTAACTTCTAAATTAAGTCATGAGATTGTGCTATGGCCGAATTTAGCCCGAATTAATCACTTTAGGCCATCCTAATTTTGGTTATTTGTAAAAGAGATAAAACTACACAATTCTATAAAGGAAACATGTCCACACACAAAGTTTTTACAAGAAATCCACTGAATTACTAACTTACAAGTTACCTATTAAAAGAAAAATCGAATAAGCACATTTAGCTATAGGGTTAACAATTTTTTGTCAATTTCAAGTGGTCTAAATTCATGCTACTGATTCACAATTCATGCCCATTGAGATTTATATGTTGTCATAATTCTAGAATTTTTAAGAACATTTTTAATAGCATATTTGTATTTTTGTATGGACTTTCGAAATTCTTTTTGAGCTAAAACAGTTGTTTTTATAAATTCGATAGGTATTTAAAGGAAAAAACTGTAGAGAAAGATTTTAACAAACTCTACTGAGAATTTGTTAATCCGATTCTGAATATTCCAACATATAAAACCTCGTACTCAAATAGAACAGTATTGAGGTAAATAAAATATTTGGGCCTTTTCAAGCTCCACCAGGCCATTGTCAATGGCTTTGGCCTGTTTAAAAATTAACCATAACCGCTCTGTTCGAGTCCAGTGGACTCAGAAAAATCTGAATAATTAGGCCCGTTTTCTTTGGACTTACACGGGTACATACATACAGAAATGAAAAGATATTGATGATACAATGAATATAGAGTCTAGTTTTTGTTACAATGATTCTAAAAATATAAGTATAGATGAATTACAATTATGCTGAAGCAGAATTGCAACTTCTATAAAGATACATTTTTCCTACAAGAAAGCAAACTGAAAATTGCAATTTCTAACTAGTTGTTCCGACTTGAATTTCTTTATGGCTATACACTCGAGCCTCCTTTTGCAATTTGTAAACACCCCAAATAATTAGGTGTGTTATGCATCTGCCAGGGCAAATCTGACCATGAAAGGGTCAGTTTTAACCCTTAATAATGTTATACTAAACAATACTAAAAAGCAGAATCCTTTATGCATTTTTCTTGGAATGAATCTGACCATAAAAGGGGTCAGATTCAACTCCAGAGATGCCATCTTTCTATACCTTTGATATTCAGCACATATCTATACTATGACTTTGACTATTCTAGGAACTTTTAGAGAATGAATCTCACCATTTAGGGGGTTCAGATTCCTTACTCTAAGGCCCTTTTCGATTACCCATTTTATACCCTAAAGGGGTGATTTTCAGCAACTAAACTATTGTTTGTGCACTTACTATGGAGTGAATTTGATCATTATAGAGGGTCAGATTCATCTATCCTAGTGTTGTTTCACAATGACATCTAGATATTTAGGGTCTGAACCAGACCAATATTTAAGCATCTTTATAGGATGAATTTGACCATTGGGGGTCAAATTCATTACCCCTTAGTGCTATTTTTCTAACAATTCCACCTATCCAATCACACAATCACATAAGAGATAGTTTAAGATGAAACAGATTCAGGTAAAGTTCAGAAGTTAGAAACTAGACAAGCATACTTGTCTTGTCAATATAACACTCAAACTCTATACACAAAAGAACATGCACCATATTTCAGCATCATATTTTGTCACGTAGGTTTATACAAAAATAAATTGAAGCAAGAAACCACAGATTCATGAAGAAGGGACAACATGTTTCAGATTCATACTTACACACACATTTCAACAGAGAGAGACTACATACAAAACAACTAAAATAAACTCAAGTAAAACTAACAATCTTACATATCATTGCACATAATTCAGGGTTACATATCTTTCAGAGAAAAAGAACAAGGAAATCCTGACAAAATAAAGGTCAAGCCAAAATAAGATTCAGCTAAAGAAGGGAGAACCAGGCAGCAACACACAGCAACCTCAAAATCAAACCCAACTCCCAAAAAATAACCCGGATGAGTTTTCAGAAACCAGAATCGAAACCAAACAAAAACAAAAAAAAACTGAGAAATCCACCAGAAAACTTTGATGAACTCTTGAAAGAAATCAAATCTTTTCACTGATGTTTTTTGGAAATTTTCGTTTATGAATAAAAAGCTATTCTGATTTTTTTTTTGTGTTTTCAGATATTTTTAGCAGCTAAATGAATGCCAAAAGAGAGTAATAGAGTGTAAAAGCAAGTATTTTTTCAGTCCCTTTTTTCAGGGAATGAGAGTCTCTTTATATAGAGCAGACCCTACCCTCATTTCCCATGTGCCTTTTTCCTGAAATTAAGAGATAAGGGAATCTTTTCTAACAGATTTCCCTCCAGCTGGCCTAATCTAGAATGTTCTGATATTTTTTAACATTTTTCTCAGAAAATTTACCTAATGTCTTTATATTATTACACATGACCCCCTTCTAGAAGGTTCTCAACTCTAAACTTCTAATTAGTTTTGGTCCTTTTAGTTTTTATTATTACCTTTTAGTACCTAGGGGTTAGGTTAGGTTAATTATCAGTTTAATCTTAGTTTAATTAACTTAATTGAGATTAGTTAACTTAATTCCTCCAACTTAGGTTAATTGATTTGCTTCAGTTAATTAGACCTAACTAACTTTGACTAAAAATCATAGACTTAGTTAACTATTAAACCTAAGTATTTTTTTAGAAATTTTGTCACCTTGATTGATTCTTGACCATTCACTGGTTCATAGAATCAAGTACTTGCCTAATTAATCGACTAACCTAGTTTAAAATAATCCAGTAGACTATGAAGCAACAAAAAACAAAGGGCAGTCATTCCTAGGCAATACTTAGGAAAAACAGTAACTAAAATACTCACTAACAAAATAGTCACGGCATGATAGCAAATTGAATCCATCAAACGAGACAGGGAAAAAATATCATGTATGCTAGTGGTTCTTAAATTTCTAAAGATTAATCAGTAACGGGAAATCATATCAAATATGAATCAAGGAAGAGATACACATATGAGACAGTACTAAACCCTAGGTTAGCTACTAAGTAAATTTGAACATGAGATATATTCAGAGTTTCGGGTTGATCAAATGAAAAGAACACATACACAAACATGGACAGAATAATAATAACAAGAAGAAGAAGAAAAAAACTAGCCTAAACAGGGACAACAAAAACAACGACTAAACATTCCACATGTTCATGATTCTTTCAGAGTAATACAAATAAAATAAAGAAAAGAAATACCTACTTTAATGGGGGCTTGGCCGGAAAATTTGACTCACCGGACTTGGCCGGATTCCGGTGGGGTTTGAAAATGGTCCAAACCCACATGAATCAATAGCTCTCGTCAAGAGCTATTGACTCATGTAGGTTTGAGTCATTAGTTGTCTTTGAGTCGGTCGGAGTTGGGTTTCTAGGTTTTCAGATTCTTAGATCTGAAATTGCTCATTTTGGGGTGAGTTTTTTGGGAAAACTAACGGTGGGGTGTGGTTGAGGACGAAGAGAGGATCGTCTGCGTAAAATTTGTGCTTGATTGGTGGTGCTCCGCCGCCGGAGGCAATTTCCGGCCAGCGGAGTTAGGGCGGGGGACGGCGGAGACAGGCGGAGGGGACGGTGATTTCGGTGAGGTGAAGAGAGAGGAGTGAGATAGACGGATAGGGGGGAGGTGTAATACTTAGGGTTCAAATGGGGTATGGGGTGGTTAAGGCAGTTATATACTTAGGGGGTTGTTAGTTTAGGATCGTTGGATCAAAATGATCCAACGGTTGGGGGTTTGGTATAGTGAAACGGGGTCGTTTGGATTGAAGTTGGGGCAGGACCGGGTAGGAATTTGGTTGGGCTGGACCGGGTAAAGGTTGCTTGGGCCTGGGCAATTCCAGCCCAGGTCCGTTTAATTCACTTTTTGCAAATTATAATTGATTGAATTAAAACTAAACAAAATGTGATAATTAGTTCTAGCCTAGTTTTTGTTCAATTATAAATTAACTAATTAAACTCACCATTTAATTTACTCCTAATCAATTAAAGGGAAAATTTTACAATTTTGTTAGAAGAAGGTAATTAAATCAAGAATTTAAACATTTAACCTACTTTATGTCAGATAATTACATTTCGTTATTATTTAAATAATAATTAAGGTTATGCACCTAATTATGCCACTTTAAGTCATTTATAAATTTAAAATACGAATTATGATAATACTAAATAATTTATTGAATTTTTGTAGGACTATATGGTAGGTAAAAAATCACGTGCTCACAGCCCTGAGTCGCACAAAATTTTACAATCATAATTAAGTCCTTTAACGAGTCTGTGGACTTGCTCTCTGGCTAGATAAACCGAAGTAGGAGTGTGACGGGATGACTTATCGAACTTGATGGCATATTCTGACACTGTCATATGACCTGACGCAACCGTTCAAACCCTATGTTCCACGCATTATGGAGAGTCCGAGAAACAAACTCTTTCAAAAGCATTTATGAGAACTGAGTCAAATAGCTGATGTTTCCCTGGCTGGTCATCCTCTTCGTAGGCTTGCCTCAACCACCGGCGACCGATTTCTCCTTTACCATGTTGACTCAACACCGCTGAGCTACCCCACTTATTCATGTACCCTTCGTTATTCCTTGGGGTAACTCTTATCCTTATTGATGCACAATGACCCCAAAGGTAGAGCTCTATACAGATAAACCTTGGCATGAACCATATAGTCTAGAAGCTTGTCAACCACTGCACTCCCTCTGAATAGACCTTCTGTAGATTTAAAGTTGGCTATATAACTCCTTTGGTACTGAGGTATAGGGTTATTAAGGAAGCGGGCATATCGCAAGTCCCGACTTTATCTCTTGCAAAATCGCAGGCCTTATACATTCCAAGCCAAAACCGATATAACACATGATCCCGCAATCTACTCCTCGACGGTGGACTTCCCCACTTGGCACGAAGTCACAGGTCACAAGGCCTGATAATCCACAATGCTAAACTTCACGGATCATATAAATCAACCCTGTTGCTTTCAACTATTCCCTTGTTATGCAATACTGGAGTAGCTATAAATCCTTCTATGATATGGGCTAGTCCAACATGTACCGACTGAGCTAGAACCTCCGCGCCTAGATCCATTTGAGACTGTACAATATGTGCTGATGTTCGAGCTTTAGTCTGAGCTCTGCTTCTGTCTCTTCCCCTAATCATAGCTGTCATTGGGGCTTCATCTCTTGTCTGGTTGTAAACGTTTTGCGTGTTGTCGATATTTGTGAGAGGACAAGAATAGACAAGTTCAATCATCAATGGTAGAATAAATTCGCATGATATTGTAAAATAGAAGGGAAATTGTTCCTAACTTCATAGCCTCTGAGAGATAAGTACAGACGTCTCTGTACCGATCCTTCAGACTCTACCAAGTTTATTCGTGAATTGTGAAACATAAGCAACCTAGTGCTCTGATACCAACTTGTCACGACCCAAATTCCCAACCTTAGGGATCGTGATGGCGACTAACACCACACTTGCTAGGCAAGCCAATGTTAGAATTCGAGTATCTAATTTCCTTTGATTATTTTTTAAACATCAATAAATAAATTTAAAGTGAACTTAACGTAGATAGTTCCCACAGATAAAATACTAAACAATTAAATAAAAATGAACCACGAACTAATTATATAAATAGATCTAGAACTACCCAGAGTCTGGTGTCACAATTCACGAACTACTAAATAATACTACAAATACTCGACTGAAAGAAATAGTATAACAATTCTGAATACAATAAAACAACGTATGTAAAATATGAAAAGACTCTCGGGATCTGCGAACGCCGACAGATGTACCTCGTGTCTCCAAATGAATAGGAAAGCTGTTCGAACTAGCTCTACTGATGCCCGGTACCTGGATCTGTGCAAAAGAGCACAAAGTGTAGTATCAGTATAACTGACCACATGTACTGAGTAAGTGCCGAGCCTAACCTCGATGAAGCAGTGACGAGGTCTTTAACAAAATATACTGTAACAATATTTTATAAAGCAAGAACGAAATCTTAAACAAATAAATAATAAATACTGCAATAACAATAAAATAACTCAACCGCCTTTTCAAGGCCTTCGCTATAACTAACTCTCAAATAAATTTCCAATTTTTCAAAACCTTACTTTGAAATAATCACATGTACTAAATATAAGGAAAATTGTAGAGCAATCAAGAGTTTCCAAATCATTTAAAGTTTAAAAATCAGTAAAAATATCATTTTCCCCCATTTTCACAGTCATGTTGCGGCGTGCAACCGGATCCCACCTAATCACAATATCACAATCAATCATCCACCCTTATCACACCAATTATCCACCCTTATCACACCAATTTATTCACCCTTATCACACCAATTATCCACCATTATCACACCAATTTATTCACCCCTATCACACCAATTTATTCACCCCTATCACACCAATTTATTCACTCTTATCACACCAATTATCCACCCTTATCACACCAATTTATTCACCCTTATCACACCAATTTATTCACCCTTGTCACACAAATATATTCAAAAGTTTCAAACAAAAAACAATATAACCCGTAAACTTTAAACACCAACAATGTAAATAGTCAAGAAACCTACATGAATATATGGATATACAATCCCAACATAGTGTAAAACTACTCAACATTTCTCTTCCCCAAGAGAACCAAATACACAACCAATATTCTTCCAAAATAACCAAATAATATTTAACAGCAAGTAATGAGGCCTAGTAGTACTGGAAACAATACCTAACAAACAACAATTAAGACCCGAATCAATTAAATTGAGAACGGGAAAAGATCATGTTTAACAGGCCATTTGGGTGGTGCATAGATACTCGTCACCTCACCTATACACCACACCCATGCATTTCACATAGCAAACAAGTGGGGAGTTATATTCCCTCAAGTCAAAGTTAGACCACACACTGCTCAATTATTGCTTTTCCTTTTGAGTTCACCTCTAACTTGCTCGAATCTAAGCATAATTAATTCAATGTTATCAATCATGGCCTAAAAGAATCATCTTTATTGAAAAACAATGGTCTTCCTAAGTTTTTCTTTTTAAATTTGAAAATCAACCCCGGACTCGCTTGGTCTAAACTCGAAATTCGTACCAAAACCTGTTTACCCAATCTCCCCCGAGCATGGATATACAATTGATATTGGAATCCAACCTCAATTCGAGGTCAAATTCTCAAAAATTTGAAATTTCTAAATTCTTCCCAAAAACCAAATTTTTACCATGAAAACTCTAGATTTTTGGTTGAAATCTTGTTAAGAATTGAAATAAATTAGTTAGAGATCACTTACCAATGGTTTGGAGAAGTTTTGGTCTTTGGAAAATCGTCTATGGAGGTTTAGAGTTTTAGAAAATTGAAAAGAAATGAAAATCCCGTCAAAAAATTGATATAACAGGTTACGGGTTTCGCATTTGTGAAGTGGAATTCGCATTTGCGAATCCTGGGCTTTCCAGAGAGATATCGCAAATGCGAACAGGACCTCGCATTTGCGAACATGGTCCTTCACATTTTCGACCTAGGACCTCGCATTTGAGAGACCAGAGGCCGGACATTGGCTTCTAATTTGCGAAGCCCGACCTCGCATTTGTGAGATCTGAGGCCTACACACCAGATGTTCAATTGTTGGGGTATTTTTCTAAGTCTAGACACTCCGTAGCCTATCCGAAACTCACCCGAGCCTTCGTGGCTCCAAACCAAACATGCACACAAGTCTAAAAACATCATACGGACTTGTTCGTGCAATCAAATCATCAAAATCTACAGATTTAGCCTCAAAACTCAAGATTTCCTCAAGAATACTCAAATTCTAACTTTTCAACAGGATGTCCGAAGTACATCAAATCAACTCTGATTCTCATGAAACTTCACATATAGGACTTACATAACATAACGAACTTGTTCCGGGCTCCGAAACTAAAATACAGGCCCAATATAATATATTTCACATATTATTTTATTTCTTTATCTCTTGAATTAACCATCAGAACAATTTTCTTCAATAATTATTTTCTAAGGCTTGGGACCTCGGAATTCATTTTCGGGCATACGCCCAAGTCCCATATTTTACTGCGGACCTCCCGGGATCATCGGAACACGAATCCAGGCATGCTTACTCAAAATGTTGACTAAAGTCAACTTTTATCAAATTTTAAATTATAGAAATCACTATTTCTCATATTTTTACATAAAATCTTTCCGGTTTTACGCTCGGGCTGCGGACGCAAATCGAGGTATTTAAAATTATCTTTTTATGTCACTTAAGCATGGGACGAAGTCTAAATTTATAAAACGACCTCTTGGGTCATCAGAACAACTGGCTCGACCATCCACCTCTCAAGCTTCCGCCGATCCGAATGTATCACGGGAATTGTACGAGATGTGGGTTCTTGATGAGGCCCAACTCGATGTGTACAAGTCTTTGAGGGGTGCCGAGAAGGTCTTCGAGGAAGAGCTTACATGTGTTCATGTTAGGGTGCGAGAAGCTCGTGAAGCTTATGGTTATGAGCCTAGTACGCCAGGAGGGGATGATGATGATGATACCGTGGATGGGCTTGCTTCTGATCCTTGATACGACGAGGAGTATGCTGACGGGGATGGTGCAGCATAAAGCCTTTGTACTTAATTTTTGGTTGTTTTTTTCTTTCTTTTGTGAGGGCATACTCGAGACCTTTGTATAAAACACGTAATGTAACCCAATCAATTGAAATGGAATGGTTACCTTTTTGCTATATGTTTTCGAATTCACGCTATCTTGTTGCTTCTTTTCTTCTTCTTTTTTGTTGTGTGATGTTGTTATCGGGGAAGCTGAGCGTAGAGTAGTTTGATCTTCGCCGAATGTGAAGTAATTCGAGCGAGGTCGAATGCAAAGTAATTCGAGCGAGGTCGGATGCAAAGTGATTTGAGCGAGGTCGAACGTTAAGTGATTCGAGCAAGGTTGAATGTAAAATGATTCGCGAGGTCGAATGTTAAGTGATTCGAGCGAGGTCGAAAGTAAAGTGATTCAAGTGAGGTCGAATGTTAAGTGATTCGAGCGAGACAAATGTAAAATGATTCGAGCGAGGCCGAATGTAAAATGATTCGAGTGAGGTCGAATGTAAAGTGTGGAATATAGAGCGATTTGGAGTTGCGCAAAAAATGCTGCATGTTGCTTTGTTTATTCATTTCGTTGGAGAATATTACATCTGTTTGTTCAATACATATATTTGAGATGTTTCCGTCTACCTAGTCCCTTCATCGTTCTTCCTGGAGTAGTCGATAGGTGGAGTCATGAATCACAAACTTGAACTTCGAGACATCCCTTTCATCGCCTCATAAAAAACCTTCTCGGTAAACCCTACTAGGGATAAAACCCGAGTGAGGGAAAAAGAGTACGACTTAGAGGATGTCCGTTTTTCAGAAGTTGAAGTATTTGAGGTGAGCGACGTTCCAATTGTTTGGTAGTAGCTTTCCCCCCATTTTTTATAGCTGGAATGACCCTTGTTAGCTGCTACTGTGATATTTTACGGTCCGTCCCAGTTGGTTCCTAGTTTGACTTCTCTTGGGTCTTTGTTTTCCTGTGTTTTGGCCTTGGGTACATAATCCCCGACTTTGAGTGGTCTGACTTTGGACTTTTTGTTGTAGTATCGTTCTGCTTGTTGTTTTTGGGCTATCATTCTTATGTAGGCCATATCTCTTCGCTCCTCTACTTCGTTGAGGTCTTGCCTTCTATTCTCGTCGTTGCTTGGTCTGCTCTCATTGGAGTATCTCAGGATTGGCTCTCCCAACCTCGATCGGTATAACTGCATTAGTCCCATAGACCAATGAGTATGGCGTTTCACTTGTGCTCATATTTGGCGTGGTGCGGTATGCCCATAACACTTCTGGCAATAGTTCTGGCCACAGCGCCTTGGCATTTTCGAGTTTCTTCTTTATGATGTTTAATATTGTTTTGTTGGAGGATTTGTCTTCCACGCTGCTTGCAGGATGATATGGCCTGGAGAGTATTCGCTTGATGTGCCATTTTTCGAAAAATTCAGCAGTCTTCTTCCCGGTGAAGTGTGGTCCGTTATCACAGTTGATCTCCTTTGGGATGCCGAAGCATCATATAATGTTCCTCCATATGAATGCGATGACTTCTTGTTCACCTATTCGATAGAACGCACCTGCTTCTACCCATTTGGAACAGTAGTTAGTTAAAACCAAAAGGAAACGTACATTACCTCGACCTGCTGGAAGTGGTCCTACGATGTCCATTCCCCATTTGATGAACGGCCATGGCGATGTGACAGAGTGGAGGTGCTCGCCCGCATGGTGTATCATGGGGGAGTATTTATGGCATTGCTCGCATTTTTTGATGAAGTCTGCGGCTTCTTTATTCATGGTGAGCCAATAATAGCCTACTCGTATGAGGCATCTGATGAGGGCTCGGTTACCGGTATGGTCACCGCAATGCCCTTCGTGTACTTCCTCAAGGACGAGTCTTGTTTGATTTGGTCCTAGGCATTTTTCCAAGGGACCGTCGAATGTCCTTTTGTACAAGTCGTTGTCAATAATGTTGTACCTGGTTTCCTGCATATGAAGCTTTTGGGCTTCTTTTTTGTCCGATAGGAGTATTCTTTCCTGCAAGTAGTTAGTTTATCATTGAATCTTCGATTATTAGTTTGTAATTAAATCTTATGGGTTATTCTTCATCTATTTCTTTGTTTTCTTTCATTATTATGAGTAGCTAGACCCATTAGCTAGGGTTTTGGCTCAACCCTAGTGTGGGTATTTGATGGGTCTTTTGATTTAAGGCTTAGATGTTTATGGGTAGTTGATATTTGGACTGATTTGTGTTTTCCATGTTAAATTAGTGGTTGCAAACACTAATTTGTGCCTATTTGACTTGGGTTCTTCTTGAAAAAGAGAACTTGAGTCTAGAAAAATCAGTCCAACAAGGAATTGGGGTGTAATCAAGAGATTGATAGTCCCAATTAAAGGGTTAAACCTAGAGATAGTAATACCCGACTTGAGCTTATATTGCTTGAACAATTTTGACACCCATTTGGTCTTGAGGGAGTCAATTAGGGCAAAGCACTCAAGCTACCGAGAGGTATAGAGTGAGTAATTCCGTGCATTGGCTATATCACAATCCCTAACATAACATATTTTCCTTAGGATTTAGATCCCGTCAAGTATTCACCTAGGAGAAAGTCACATCCCTAGTCCCGTTATCTATTGAGAAAACATCCAAAAAGATATTAGTTAGCTAGTTCGTAATTTCAATTAGGCTAAAGCCATAGTATAATTGCAAACCCTTTTTATGAGAAGTGCAATTGAGAACACAACGCGCTACTAAATCACTTAGACACTCAACTCCAACATATATAGCTCCATGTGGAAATCGATCCCCACCCTTCGGGTAAAAGCTGCATTGACCCCCGTACTTGCTACTCTTTAGTGGTATAGGCGGGAGCCGATCACTTTTTGGAGCCGTTGCCGGGGAGCTTTTACGGTGTTGATTATCTACGTGAATAGTGGTGTAGTGTGTTTTTCCTTCCTTCTTTTGTTAACGTGTGTGTTGAATCAATTCAGGTACTAATGGAGGATCCTTTGAGTAATATTATTCCGGGGGAGGAGGTGTTTGACAATGGAGAAGATGATCTAAATCAAGTACCACCTCCAAGACGGGGCCGACAGGCCAATGTTAATGAGGATATTCCAGACCCTCCCCCGCCTCCACCTCCTAGAGTTGCCCCTCAGGTACTTTCAAACGAGGGGTACGCGAGTGCTATTTTCCCATCTAGAATCCGGGTGGGGAACTTCCAAATCACAAATGTGATGCTGACACTCTTGGAGCAGCGTGGGTACTTCACAAGAGCTCCACACCAGAATGCTTACAAGAATTTAAAGGGGTTCATTGATACCTGCTGGGGGAGAAAACAAACAAACGTCTCAGTGGATGCATTAAGGCTTAGGCTATTTCCCTTCTCTCTCCGAGGGAAAGCATTAGACTGGCTGGAGCGACTTCCCAACCATTCCATATCCACATGGGATGAGCTAGCAGACAAGTTCATTGCAAAATTCTTCTCTCCTAGTCACATGGCATCGCTTAGAGATGAAATATTGGCTTTCAAGCAAGAGCCAAATGATCCTTTGCACGAGATTTGGGAACGCTACAGGACCATGGTAAATGAGTGTCCAAACAATGACATGATTGAGTCCATGATACAACAAACCTTCTACAGAGGCATAAATACCACCAATCAGTGTGTGGTCAATCAATTGGCTGGAGGCAACTTCATGAAGCTACCCTACAATGAGGCATGCGAGGTCTTAGATGAAATGGCTGACACTTCGTCAGCATGGCAAAGTAGAGAAAATGTGCCTCAGGGTGATCCAGGTGTTAATGGTCTTCACAAAGAACTTCAAGAACATGGGCAAGTAATTGCCGAGCTTACCACCACTATGAATCAACTTGCTAAGGCACAACTTCAACAATTACAAGGGCCGACGCAAGTGAATGCTATGGAGGGGGTAAATTTTTTGGTGACCAAGCGAGGGCCTCGTGGAAATCCAATGCAAAACAACAATGTTCAATGTGACCAAGGATCGAGTGGGTATAGTCAAGAGGATTCTGATGATGATCAAGATGAGGATGTAATGTATGCCAACAATTTTCAAGGGCAAGGAAACAATCAAGGCAACAACCAAAATTGGAACAATCAAAGGCAACGCAATTGGAACAATAACAACAATTCAAGCAATTGGGGGAACAACAACCAACAATGGGGAGGCAATAACAACAAAAATTGGAGCGGGAACAATAATAACAACAATTGGGGTGGAAACGGTAATTGGGGGTCGGGCTGTCAAAGGCCCCCGATGTACCAACAACCCAACAATCCACCCCCTATAAATCACAAGGCCAAGGTTCCTCAAGTAATAATATGGATATAATTGAGCAAATGTTCAAACAAATGATGGAACGCAATTTGGATGCTCAACTTGCCTCCCATAACACCTCCATTAGAAATCTTGAAGTTCAAATAAGACAAATCTCACAAGCCCTGAACACACGCCCGAAGGGAGCACTACCAAGTGATACGGTAGTGAACCCCAAGGGTGGGAACAACAACAATACCAGTCACGCCATGGCTGTGACCACTAGAAGTGGACGAGGTGGTGAGGCTAGCTCTTCTAAACAAAAGAGAGTTGTTGGTGATGATGATGACTTGCCAAATGATGAGGTTCCGATTGAGGTTGATCATGTAGTTGAGGAGACAACAACTAGTGAAGTGAGGATTGATATTCATGATCATGAGGAGGAAACTCAAAGTGACGTGAACCCATCTAGGGAACACGTAATTGACATTCCCGAGCAGGTTGTGTCAAAAGCAAAGGCCCTATTGCCTAGGACTCCTCCGCCTTATCCTCGAAGGTTGGCAAAGCAAAAAAATGAGAACCAATTCAAGAAATTCATCGACATGATGAAAAGCTTATCCATCAATGTCCCTTTGGTTGAAGCTTTAGAGCAAATGCCCGAGTATGCCAAGTTCATGAAGGACTTGGTCACAAAGAAAAGGTCAATGGAGTGAGAAACTATAAAGATGACTTACCTAGTGAGTGCAATAGTGAACTCAATGGAACCCAAGCTTGAAGACCCCAGGGCATTCACCATTCCTTGCACAATTGGTAGCACGGATTTCGCCAAGGCATTGTGCGACCTCGGAGCTAGCATAAACTTGATGCCAAATTCGATTTTCAAAACCTTGGGGATTGGTCAACCTAGGGATACTTCCATGCGTCTTCAAATGGCAGATCGATCTATGAAGCGGCCTTTAGGAATCATTGATGATGTATTGGTGCGGATTGAGAAGTTTATCTTGCCCGCGGATTTTGTTATCTTGGATTGTGAGGTGGATTATGAAGTTCCTATCATCTTGGGAAGGCCCTTTATTGCAACGGGAAAGGCCTTAGTTGACGTGGAGGTCGGTGAGATCACCTTCCAGGTGGGCGATGAAAAGGTTGTGTTCCACGTTTGCAAGTCAATGAAGCAACCCAATAGCACGGAAGTATGTTCTTTCATGGACCTTGTCACCGAGGTCATTATTGATGAAACAAGCTCAATGATAAATGTTGAAGATCCCGTGGAGGCAGCTTTATTGAATCATAATGATATTGTGGTGTATGGATTGATCGAGAGTACCAATGCTCTACATGCCATGGGTTCTTATTCATATGGTCCTCGAAAGTTATCCTAGGATTTGGAGAATCGGAAAACTCCTCCGACAAAGCCTTCAATTGAAGATCCACCTACATTGGAGTTGAAGCCACTTCCACCACACCTCAGGTATGAATTTCTTGGTCCTTCTCGTACTTGTCTGTTATACTTTCATCTTGTCTAACCAAAGTTCAGGTAGACTCTACTCTCAAAGTGTTACAAAGGAGGAAGAAGGCCATATGATGGACACTTGCTGATACTCAGAGAATAAGCCCCGCATTTTGTATGCACAAGATCATTCTCGAGGATGGAGAAAAGCCTTCCGTAGAACACCGAAGGAGGCTAAAAGAGGCAATGCAAGAAGTTGTGAAGAAAGAAATAATCAAGTGGCTTGATGCAGGAGTCTACCCAATTTCTGATAGTGCTTGGACTTCTCCGGTCCAATGTGTTCCAAAAAAGGGTGGCATGACCTTGTTTCAAAATGATAAGAATGAACTTATTCCAACAAGGACAGTCACAGGTTGGCGGGTATGCATGGATTACCGCAAATTGAACAAGGTGACTAGCAAAGATCACTTCCCTTTGCCTTTCTTAGACCAAATGCTTGACAGACTTGCGGGTAGAGCTTTCTATTACTTCTTGGTCATCTATTCAGGCTATAACCAATTCTTGATTGCTCTAGAATACCAAGAAAATACAACATTCACCTGTCCCTATGGGACATTTGCTTTTTCCAGGATGCCTTTTGGATTGTGCAATGCACCCGCTACATTTCAGCGGTGCATGATGGAAATTTTCACTAACATGGTTGAAGACTTTCTAGAGGTATTCATGGATGATTTCAGCATGGTTGGGGACTCCTTTGATGAATGCTTGAAAAATCTTGATAAAGCCCTCGCTCGTTGTGAAGAAACCAACCTAGTGCTCAACTGGGAAAATGCCATTTTATGGTTGAAGAGGGGATAGTTTTGGTCCACAAAATCTCAAGGAATGGAATTGAAGTTGACAAGGCCAAGATTGAGGTCATTTCCAAATTGCCTCCTCCAACTTCGGTGAAGGGAGTCCGTAGCTTTCTTGGGCATGCGGGGTTCTACCGACGTTTCATTAAGAATTTCTCTAAGGTTTTGAATCCTCTTTGAAAATTGTTAGAGAAAGATGCCAAATTCCACTTTGATGAAAATTGCATGAGTGCATTTGAGTTATTGAAGCAAAAGCTAACCACCACACCAATTATCACTGTGCCGGATTGGAGCTCTCTTTTTGAACTAAAGTGTGATTCGAGTGATGTGGCGGTGGGGGTGATTTTGGGACAAAGGGTGAACAAGATCTTTCACCCCATTTACTATGCAAGCAAGACAATGAATTCCGCCCAAATGAACTACACCGTCACCGAAAAAGAGTTGTTGGCTATAGTCTTTGCAATGGAGAAATTTTGTCCTTATCTTATGGGTGCCAAAGTCATAGTTCACACTGACCATGCGGCGCTCCGGTACCTCATGATGAAAAAGGTTTCCAAGGCTAGACTTATGCGATGGGTGTTATTGCTTCAAGAGTTTTATTTGGAGATCATTGATAGAAAAGGGAGTGAGAACCAAGTTGCCGACCATCTCTCCCATTTGGAGGAGCAAGGGAGACCTAGTGATGGGCTTGAGATTGATGATAGCTTCCCGGATGAGCAACTTCTCTCCGTATCTATGCAAGAAATATCATGGTTTGCGGACATAGCCAACTACATTATCACCGGTGTTGTCCCGTTTGAGCTCTCTTCTAACCAAAGGAAGAAGCTTAGACGGGATAGAGTGGATTATTATTGGGATGAGTCGTATTTATTCAAGATATGCAATGATGGTGTCATTCGGCGTTGTGTGCCCGAAGAAGAGCAAGGGTCAATTCTTGAGTCATGCCACTCCTCACCTTATGGTGGCCATCATGGTGGGGCACATACCGCTTCAAAAGTTTTAAATTGTGGTTTCTTTTGTCCTACTTTGTATAAGGATGCTAGTGACTTAGTCAAGTTGTGTGATGAATGCCAACAAATGGGCGGCACATCTAAGAAGGATGAGATGCCTCTCACTACAATTCTTGAGGTGGATATATTCGATGTTTGGGGGATTGATTTTATGGGGCCCTTTGTTAGCTCATGTGGAAACACCTACATACTTGTGGCGGTGGATTATGTTTCGAAATTGGTTGAAGTCGTGGCTTTGCCCAACAATGAGGCCCGAAGTGTGGTTAGTTTTATAAAAAAGAATATTTTCACAAGATTTGGGACACCAATGCCATCATCAGTGACGGGGGTTCCCACTTTTGCAATAATGCCTTTGATTCATTGATATCGAAGTATGGAGTCAATCATAAAGTGTCTACTCCGTACCACCATCAAGAAAGTGGCCAAGTGGAAGTGTCTAATCGTGAAATCAAGAATATTTTGGCCAAGACAGTGAATGCTAATCGGATTGATTGGTCCCGGAAGATTGATGATGCTCTTTGGGCTTACCGGACCGCCTTCAAGACCTCCAACCGGTATGTCTCCTTACCGGTTGGTGTATGGAAAGGCTTGTCATCTTCCGGTGGAATTGGAGCATAAGTCACTATGGGCTTTGAAGAAATTGAATTTGGATTGGGATACAACTGTAAATCTTAGAGTTGATCACCTCAATGAGCCAGATGAGTTCAGATTCCATGCATATACTAGCTCTTCTTTGTACAAAGAGAAAATGAAGTATCTCCATGAAAAATATGCCAAAGACCGAGAATTCAAAGTGGGAGATTTGGTGCTTCTTTTCAATTCTAGACTTCGTCTTTTTCCGGGCAAACTTAAGTCCAAGTGGAGTGGCCCGTTTGAAGTGGTATTGGTTACACCCTTTGGTGCTCTTGATCTCAAAAACAAGAATGGGGAGATTTTCTGTGTGAATGGGCACCGGGTCAAGCATTATCTTGGAAAATTTGAAGATAGCCATGGTGGCTTTGATGAAATTCATTTGAACATGGTAACATGCATCGTGCCGCGACGTTAAATCAGGCGCTTCTTGGGAGGCAACCCATGTGTCTTTCTTTTTGTTTTTCTTTGATTTTCATTGTAGTATAGGATTTGCTTTTGGACTAACTGGTTGTGAGATGTTGTAGGATTGTTTTGATGCGGTGCAGGACTAAGTTGGGAAAATAATGCACACTCTTTGAAGTTTGCACTGCGGCCGCATTGCATTTTGTGCGGCCGCAAAGGCCTTATAGCGGGGTCAACATTTCAATGCGGTCCGCAGAGTGATTGATCAATCCGAAGGTTCTCTGAAGTTTGCCACCGCGACCGCAATGCAATTTGTGCGGTCCGCGGTGGACCACTGCGGCCACATTGCATTTCTTGCGATTCGTAGTGGACGTCTCCCCAGTGCCTATTGATTATAAGTACCGAGGACCTCGGTGCCATTTTGTTCGGTCCGCGGTGGGTAGGTGACGTGGGCCCTAGGTCCTTTTTCTATAAATAGGGTATGAGGCCTTCATTTTGAACTTTTCGCTCTTTTGCACACTGAATAGAAAAAAATCATTGTTCATCACTCCTACCTGCTTGAATTCAACTGCTAAGTCTCATTAATCAACATTGCATCTCACTTCTGGTAATTTTAAATTTTTTTCTTAGTTGTTTAACTTAGTTATTTTCTTGTAAGTAGTTAGTTTTCTTCTTTTTCTTCCCTGTTTCTTTCAATCGATGCATAGGTTTTGCTTAATAATGTTTAAATTAAGACTAATTAGTTAAAAACACTGATTAAACACATAGGGATCAATAATATGTGAATTTAGGCAAAACTTGGGACGAATATTTGAAACCCTTGGTTGGTATTACTGTTCTTGGCTTACCGTGGTCCGCGATGGTATTTTGTGCAATCCGAGTTGCTTCTCCGCGGTCCGTAATACCTTTTTGTGCGGACCGCGATGGTATGACTTCAGAAAGGTTTCAAGTTAAGGACCGCGACCACGGTGGATTTTGTGCGGTCCGTGATGCCTTAATGCGGACCGCAATACCATTTTGTGTGGTCCGCGGAGGCCTTTATCATAGAGTGGGTAGTTTTACCCCCACCTCAGTGCGTACCGCGGTACATTTTGTGCGGTCGGTGGTAGCTTCTTCGCGGCCGCACTTCATTTTGTGCGGTCCCCGGTTTGCAATTCTGCTTTTCATTTTCAACTGCGTGCAATCTTATTCTGCACTGCTTCATCTAATACCTTGATACTAACGAGCTTCAACTGAATTCCACTTGCAGACAATGGTTCAATCACAAGGCGATGGTAGAAAACAACAGGGAAAAGGAGAGTCCTCCCGGGTAGAGAAAAGGGCATGATCAAATTGGCTCCCCAAACCCGACAAGCTATCAAAGATACCAGGAAGACAATAAAGGCTATTGATAGAGCTGCTTCTTCTTCGAGAAGTGAGTATGTGCCTCCCGGGAGGCATCTGACTCAGACTCCATGCCAGAGTATGTTCCTGACTGGCCGGAGAGGAACAAATTGAGAGATACACCTCCGGGCACCCCTACTGCCCAAGCGTTACTGCAAATTTCTTATGAGTCGTCTAAGGGCTCAGCTGCGGGCAGTGACAATGCCTATTCTACCTCACCTACAGCTTCACTATCCGGTGAGGATCCCGTAGAAGAAGAAGGAGGGGGTGAGCCCCAAGTAGGAGGAGTAGAGAGAACCAGGAACCCGGAAGCATGGCAAGACAGGTTTGTGTGTAAAGTGGCCTACCACAAGTTCAGAGAATGGTGGCCCGAGAGGAAGTTGATACCGGAGCGGAAATTCATTACAAAAGACCTTTTTGCCTCACAATCCCAATGTGCTGAGGCAGTTCAGAGAGAGAGCGGGTTGGGACTATTTCATAGGCCACGTGGTGGAGGCAAATGTGCACTTAGTCAAGGATTTCTACACCAATGTTGCCCACATCAAAAAGGACACTACAGTGACTAAGGTGCGAAATTTGACAATAAAGTTTGACGGAAAAACGATCAATGAGTACCTGGGCTTCCCGGAGGAGGATGAGGCATTGTACTTAGAGAAGGTAGCTTTGGGGGAGGATGCCCGTCTGTGGTTAGCAGAGTACTTGGCAGTCCTAGGTACCACCCCAACATGGTTGACAACGGGAGTAAAAATTCTGAGGAGAACACTGAACTTTGAAGCAAAAGGGTGGGAGATGTTTGTGTGCAGCAGGATAGACCCCACCACTCATGAAAATTCTCTTCCTATCTCCCGGGATATATTGGTAGCATCGATCATGGCGGAGTACCCGATCAACATCGGGAATGTGATGTCTAGGGTGATTACACAGGTGGTGGACGAAGGTGATAGATCCTACCCCTTCCCAAATTTCCTCACTATGTACTTCGAGGATCAAATTGTAGACAAAAGGAGATTTGATGTGAAGGTAAAGCCGAAGGCACCCTTTTCTTGGTATAACCTACTGGGTGATGACAACCCTAAAGGAAAGAAACCCAAGGGCAAATCCACTGCTTCTACTGGACAGTCTGAAGAGCAAGTAGTAGTAGTGGCTCCTACTCAGCCTCCTTCAACTACCCCAGACATGGCCCCAAGACCCTCCACTTCTACAGCCCCAGATACTCCCTCATCTGCAGCATATCCTTTGACTGCCCACCGCTTGAGCCAGACCCTCGCCAATATCAATAACTGGATGCAGGCAACCACTTCTAAGCTGTTTGTACTTTCTACGTCGGTGGCAGCCCAGTCTGCACCTCTTTAGCCACAGGTCCCACAGTTAGTGGAGGACACTCTAAAGGAGCTTCTGGACAACTAGAAGAAGCTCCTAGAGAACCAGAGGTTGATCATGGATGTTGTTGATTCTCATGGAAAGGCATTGAAGGAGATTGCTAAGGAGACAAAGAAATTGAGAAAGACTCGTGCTTCCAAGGAGTCGGTGAAGGAGTTGAGGGTGGAGGTAGAAAAGTTAAAGGATGATCACTTGCCTTTGGAGATTTTATTGCATGACCCGGCTCCAGCAGCCCAGCCTGAGCAGGAGCAGGAGACAACGAGACCAGCAAAGAGGAAGAGTGTAAATCCCCATACTGATGATGTTGTTATAGAGTTGGAGGAACCGCATGGAGGTTCCTCTAGCCAGCCCCAGATTCCATTACAGGCCCAGGATCCGTACAAGCCCAAGATCCAGTACAGGCCCGGGTCCCAGTGGAGATACAGGTTACAAGAAGCAAGTCAAAGGTTCCCGAGCAGTCCGAGGACCTAGGGACCCAGACTCATGAGCCTATGCAGACGGAGGGCCAATAGGGAGTTTCTTTTTACTCTTTTTTTATTACTTTGAGCTATTTTTGGTTATTTAACATTGAGGAAATTGCTAGCTCTCATTTGAGGGGGTAGCCTTATTTAGATAATTTGGATTGTATATATGACACTATTTTCTTTTATTATGCTTTCTTTTTCACTTTTGGTTTTACCATTCTAGTTTACTTTTCGTACTTTGCAACTCTGGTCTGTATATAAAGTGACCTTCTGATGTATATATTCATTCTCCCTTATGTATATTCTACTAAATCCCCTCTTGTATATATTTATTTTACTTTCCGCATTTTTCCTTTCATAGCCTCTTATTTTACTTTCGTAGCTTCTTGTTTTGAATTTTTGCGTGCAATAAGCCTTTGGTTTTTTTAATGCCACGGTTCTTTCCAAAGGTGGAATTTGGGTGAACCGGGTGGCTCTTCCTGATGATGGATGGCATGACAACCTTCTTAAGGGTTTGAGTCTGTTTTCTTTTTGCTTTTTGTGTAAATAGTAGCTAGTGAGTAATGGTGCCTCAGGCAAAGCTTCACTTGGGCCTAACACATTTGCCTTTGATCCTATGGTCAAAAACAAATTGTTGTGTATAGGATGGTGAAAGTTGTGACCTTGAGACTCTTGTGTTGGCCGATAATCATCAAGTGGTTTTTCGGGACCATTGTGTTGCTCAAATCTTAGCTAAGGTTGTTATGGGCCCCCGACTCGGTCTCTTTAGCAATCCCATAGCTTGTGTGGTGAGAATTTGAATTGCAAGTCCAAGTCCCAAGCCATTAGTCTTGAACTTGCCCTGAATGTTTGTCTAGGCGAAATCCTAAGTGTAGTTTGACTTGAGATGTGATTATAGGCTCTCCTTGATCCGAATGATGTCTTGAAAACTTCCATAGCCTACCAATGATAATATCCCTAGTCAACCCTTTTGATCCATAGACCTTTTTATTTCAAAAACCACGATACAAGCCTCTACCCGTTCACCCTCTCTTGGCACCCTATCTTTTCTTAGCACAAGGCAAAAGCATAAGTTTGGGGGAGAGACGAGAACTGCAACAAAGTGAAAAAAGGTACAAAAATGAAGAAAAGGAAAGGCAATGAAAAAGAAAGAAAATCAAAAAGTAAAAAAGAATGAACAATCTATAAGAAATAAAGGGAATCAATAAAAGAAAAGAGATGAAAGGTGTGGAATGTTTAGAAAGGAGAAAAAGGTTTGAAATGAACAAGAAAGAGTGACAATGTGTCTCTCTAACCCCTCAAAAAGAACTTAATGACTCACAAAGTCAAGAGAATGTATGCCAAAATGAAGCAAATGAAGTGCTTAAGGGAAGATGGAACCTACCTAGACCAAATATTTCCTACCTTGAACCAAAAGCCTTCACTATATCTCCACAAAAGCCATATATGATCTTGAGTTGAATGAAGCTTACATTAGTGGTCACTCACATAAAGGGGCAAGCTTATGGTACTTAGAGCCGAACTTGAGACCTTTCTTGGAGAGAGATGAGTGTGTTTCCATTATCCTCGTTCTGAGTGATACAACCTAAAAGTGAGGTTTGCTTAGGGAGAGTTGAGTAGTATGAGTTTGGGTTCCACAATGACCAAAGTAGTAGAAATAGTTTATTTGATGGGTTGATTCAACTCTTGATGCTCTTGTGTCGCACCAAATCCATAGTGTTTAGAAGGTCGAATGTTGATAATGATTCATTTGAAATGAGGGCAATTGTTAGTCCCAATTGATGCTAGAAGAGGTCCCTTTAGGGCAGCTGAATTTTTTATGGATTTACTCTTAAGAGGTGGGTCTTATTTTGTTTGCTTGAGGACAAACAAAATCTTAAGTTTGGGAGAGTTGATAACTAGGGATTATAGTTCATTTTACACTCCTTCTTACTTGAGTTTTGATTAAAAATGTATACAAAATAGTCCCATAGGCTTACATGTTGTACTTGTTTGCATGGTTTGGTCAAAAAGGTCACAATTAGTAAAAACCATCTCAAAAAGGAGTGAAACATGTACAAGTACCAAGAACAAGTCCAAGCATAGTGCAACAGATCCACTGCGGCCGCATTCCATTTAGTGCGGTCCGTAGTGAGGAGATTCAAAGAGGTGCATATTCTGGAAACTCAAGCCCTGCGACCACAAAGCATTTTGTGCGGACCGCAATGGCCTCACCGCAGCCGCAATCGAGTTTGTGCGGTCCACAAGGATGGGGTTCATAGAGTTGGGAGTTTGGAGGTTAATGCCAATGCGGTTCGCGGTCCTTTTTGTGCGGACCGCAGTAGAAGCCACCCCGGTCGCGGTGCATTTTATGTGGCCCGTGGTGGCCAAGTTCAGAGAGCAGAGTTGAAGCCAAAAAGCCTCACCGCGGCTGCACTCCATTTCTTGCGGTCTGCGGTACCCCTGCAGGGGTATTTTTGTCCAGAAAATTCGACCTAGTATAAATACTTTCTTTTCTCATTTTTAGGTCATCTTGGGTGCTCTAACTTTCAGGAGAGATCGTGAACGGTTGTATTAGACCAGTTTGAGTAATTTTATAGTTAGTTTATCATTGAATCTTCAATTATTAGCTTGTAATTAAATCTTATGGGTTATTCCTCATCTATTTCTTTGTTTTCTTTCATTATTATGAGTAGCTAGACCCATTAGATAGGGTTGTGGATCAACCCTAGTGTGGGTATTTGATGGGTCTTTTGATTTAAGGCTTAGAAGTTTATGAGTAGTTGATATTTGGACTGATTTGTATTTTCCATGTTAAATTAGTGGTTGCAACCACTAATTTGTGCCTATTTGACTTGGGTACTTCTTGAGAAAGAGAACTTGAGTCTAGGAAGATCAGTCCAACAAGGAATTGGGGTGTAATCAAAAGATTAATAGTCCCAATTAAAGGGTTAAACCTAGAGATAGTAATATCCGACTTGAGCCTATATTGCTTGCACAGTTTTGACACCCAATTGATCTTGAAGGAGTGAATTAGGGCAAAGTCACTCAAGCTACCGATAGGTATAGAGTGATTAATTCCGTGCATTGGCTATATCACAATCCCTAACATAGCGTATTTGCCTTAGGCTTTAGATCCCGTCAAGTATTCACCTAGGAGAAAGTCACAACCCTAGTCCCGTTATCTATTGAGAAAACATCCAAAAAGATATTAGTTAGCTAGTTCGCAATTTCAATTAGGCTAAAACCATATTATAATTGCAAACCCCTTTTTATGAGAAGTGCAATTGAGAACACAACGTGCTACTAAATCACTTAGACACTCAACTCCAACATATATAGCTCCCTGTGGAAATCGATCTCAAACCTTCGGGTAAAAGCTGCATTGACCCCCGTACTTGCTACTCTTTAGTGGTATAGGCGGGAGCCTATTACCAAACACCCCACACTTTAAAATAATTCAAGTTGGGCTTCCTTCCTTTCCATTTTTCATATGGAATGGATTGTGTTTTGCTATGGGGCACTCGATTTAATATTCGATTAGCCGTAAGAACGGATTCCCCCCACAAGTTCTATGGCAAACCAGAACTTATCAACAATGCGTTCATCATCTCCTTTAATGTACGATTCTTTCTTTCTGAAATCCTATTGGATTGGGGCGTGTAAGGGGCCCTTGTTTGATGAATAATTCCATANTAAGTTGCGTTTCAACTTCACTTTTGTATTGCTTGAATGCGTCTATTGCTTCATCTTTACTATTAAGTAAGTAAACATAGAAATATCGAGTACTATCGTCAATAAAAGTTATGAAATACTTCTTTCTACCGCGAGATGCTATTGACTTCATGTCACAAATATCTGTGTGAATTAAGTCTAAAGGATTTGAATTCTTTTCAACTGACTTATAAGGATGTTTAAACTATTTAGATTCCACACATGCTTGACATTTCGATTTATCGCATTCAAACTTAGGCAATACTTCCAAATTAATCATTTTCCGCAAGATTTTGTAATTGACATGACCCAAACGTACATGACATAATTCAATTGATTCAAGTAAGTAAGACGAAGCTGAAATTTTATTATTACTTTCAACAACCATTATATTCAGCTTGAAAAGGCCCTCGGTGAGGTAACCTTTTCCTTCAAACATCTCGTTCTTACTTATTACAACCTTATCGGATACAAATACACATTTAAAGTCATTCTTAACAAGAAGTCCAACAGAGAGTAAATTCTTCCTAATGAAGGACGTTGTTCAAAGCCACCACTTTGCCAGAAGTCATTTAGAGAAATATCTTCCCACATCCTTCAATCTTGGCATTTGAAGCATTTTCCATCGAAATCGTCTCATCGGGTCCAACAGGAGCATAAGTAGCAAAAGCTTCTTTAACAACACAAACATGGCGAGTGGCTCCAGAATTAATCCACCACTTTTTAGGATTGCCCACCAAATTGCATTCGGAAAGTATGACACACAAGTCATCAACATCATCATGCTTTTCAACCATGTTTGCTTGACCCTTCTTCTTGTCTTTCTTCGGAGCACGACACTTCATAGATTTGTGTCCGATTTTTCCACAGTTGTAGCAATTTCCACTAAACCGCTTCTTGCTTGGGTTGTATTTCGGTTCAGAGCCTTCTTCCTCTTTTTGTTATCTTCAACAATATTTGCTCATATTATTCTTGAATTTCCACGGCCTCTCTTGTCAGCAACTTTATTGTCCTCTTCGATTCTCAACCGAACAATGAGATCTTCAAGGGACATCTCCTTGCGTTTGTGTTTCAAATAATTTTTGAAGTCCTTCCACAACGGAGGCAACTTCTCAATCATCGCTGCTACTTGGAATGTTTCATTGATGACAAGACCTTCAATGAAAATTCTGTTAGTAAACATAATAAAATTAATACTACCAACATAGTATTAATTCTACTTTTACCTTCAGCAAGGAGATCACGAATAATCACTTGCAATTCTTGGACTTGGATAATAACAGACTTTCTATCTACCATTTTGTAGTCCAAAAACTTTGCAACAACAAACTTCTTCAACCCGGCATCTTCAGTTTTATATTTCTTTTCAAGCGCAATCCACAATTCTTTTGACGTTTCCACGCCACTGTAGACGTTATACAAAGCATCCTCCAGCCCGCTTAGAATATAATTCTTGCACAAAAAATCTGAAGCTTTCACGCCTCAATCTCAATCACGAGAAAGCATTCAGTCTTTGGAGTTTCATATAACAGCACATGAACATCTTCCTTGATGAACTTCTGGAGACTTAGAGTAGTCAAGTAGAAGAACATTTTTTGCTGCCAGCTCTTGAAATCAATCCTGAAAAATTTTCCGGGTTTCTCAGTCGGTGCCAATGTTGCCGGTGTTGTTCGGTTCGTTGAGGCATTGGCAGTTACCATCGGAACAACTTGGTTTCCGTTGTCATTCGCCATTTCTGTAAAAGAATGACACAAACGTTAAAATCACGTAGATTTTAATCTCCAATAGAGTACAAAACCACAAAGGTTTTACTCTCCAGAAAAACGACCATAGAATAAATGCCATGACATAATTGGCTATTTACTCAACAATAAAGAGGGAAAATTGAATGGTAGTTAATTTTCTGTTACAAAAACAGAAAACTGAAAATCGGAAACCTGAAAATTTAATATTAATATTAATATTTTGTTATGAAGCAAATAACATTTCCGTTAATATTTAATATTAACAAATAAATTTGGTCCAAAAATTAATCAATCGATCATTTGACCAAATCTGAATTCGAAGCCGAAGCCGAGGTGAACGACGACGGCGCGAGGCTTGCCTTCTTCTCAACTCTTTAAGAGCTAGAAGGAGAGCAATTGCTTATATACCCATCAAAAACCTTTTCCTCTTCCCATATGGGACAATCAAGGAGGGAACCTCAAATATTACTCAAATATTTTATTTTCCCCTCCATTTCCCATTCGCCCTATTTTAAGCTATTAATGCTTCAAACCCAACAATTGTATACGGTGAAACCAGACCCATAAGCCGACCCGATTCTCAATAAAATAAATCGAGTAAGGAACGCGATGACGAGGAGCCAAATAAGGTAAGGGACTCATCGAGGCAGACACCGGGGGTACGACTCCGCCCTCGAGTATATCGAGGCCATAACCCTGGGATCGGTCCAAATCTCAAAAGGCTTCATAGAGCATTATTGGGCAATCAAACACGATTAACTGAATGTCGTAATATCCGTGACTAACAGGGTATCACAACGCGGATTTCGGCACGTATCGACGGGAGTCGTGTGATTAGCTAAACATGAGATTTTTATCTTTTATGAAATTGTACCGAGAGTGGGATTCCCTTACTATATAAAGGGGGTTTGATTATTCATTGAACACGTTGTAACACGCATCCCAAAATAATATATTATTTAAAGCAATTTATCGTTTGTATCGAATTAATTCACGTATTCTTAAAATCATTAATAAATTTAATTGTTATCCTTTTTTTTTTTTAGAGTAAACAGACATATCTTTTAAATCCAATTAACAATTCTCCTTCAGAAAGCTAAAAGTGATAAGAAAAGGAATATCGTTCATCATATTGGAAGGTCCCAAAGAAAGAAGTTTTAGAAAGAAAAAGGAAACCTTTGTTCTCGAGATTTAGAAGTGCAGACCTGTGCTCATTTCCCAAAAGGGGATCAAATCCATTATTACTATATATGTTGTGATAACTTGCTAAGATTTAGCTGAAAGGATTTGGTTAATATAATTGTCAAACCCGCCATTCACGCATCAGTGATCGCTTCACCTGTCTAGTACAAATTCAATACAGTTGCTGGAACTTTTATTTTTCAGTACTTGTTTCTTGCGGACTTAGTATTAAGTCTATAGTTGAAAAGTGAAAGAGATTGCAAAGAAAAAGGCAACAGTCCACATGGTTTAATTATGAAGCTGCTTCTCTTCGTGACATCCACCGCAATTTTCTCAGCCTTTATACCACAACAAAAGAGCATCAATTACTATCCAGGATTGTGGAGTAGTTGTAAGTACCCTGTATAATTTGGTAAATACCGAATTATTGTACCGAAATTGATATTTTTGATATTTGGTATTCGATATTTTGGTATTTGGTTTAAGTTTAGTATTAAGTATGGTATTTGATACTTACAGAATAATACTGAAATACAGATATCACATCGAAGAGAAGAAGAGATAATTTTTTTATTTCATCAAGTGTTCAAGTGTATCTCATCTCACATTTCATGCCTCTATTTATAATATTACATACGAAGGTTACAAAATGATTGTCTTACACATGACATTAACAATTGAGATCATAGGGAAGATCATAAGTAGTTATGGAGGTGTCGGAGTTACAATCATAATAGTGATTAGTAGTGGAGATTATTTACATCAAGGATGAAAGTAGTGGGAGTAGTGGATATCCACAATTACTATAGGTTTTACAACACTCCCCCTTGAATGTCCAAAAATAGATAATATGCCTCGTTAAAACCTTACTAAGAAAAATCATGTGGAAAAAAATCTTAGTGAAAGAAAAAGAGTACACATATCTCTAATACACTTTATTTGGTGCCTCGTTAAAAACCTTACCAGGAAAACTCAGTGGAACAAAACCTAGGCTAAGGGAAAAAGAGTACAACACATATCTTACTCCCCCTCGGGAAAACATCACTTTATTTCTCGAAAACGTCGCATTCCAATCTTGTCTCAACTTCTAAAATGTTGACGTTGGTAATGCCTTAGTGAATAGATCAACCAAATTTTCACATGAACGAATCTGTTGAACATTAATTTCACCACTTTGTTGAAGATCATGCGTGAACAAGAACTTTGGTGAAATGTGCTTTGTTTTGTCTCATTTGTTGTATCCTCCTTTCAATTGAGCGATGCAAACAACATTGTCTTCATATAGTATAGTTGGATTATCTTTTTCATAAGAAAACCACACATTTCCTGAACCAAACACATTCCCGACTAGTTTCATGAAGGGTTATTATCTCATGATTAGAAGATGTGGCAACTATTGTTTGTTTCATTGTACGCCATGATATAGCTATACATCCATATGTAAACAAATAGCCTGTTTGAGATCGGGTTTTATCTGGATCAGACAAATAACTTGCATCGGCATAGCCAATCATTTCTGACTTAAATTCATTAGAATAGAACAATCTCATATCTAGAGTTCCCCGAAGATATCTAAATATATGCTTAACATCATTCCAATGTATTCTTGTTGGGGAGAAACTGAATCTTGCTAATAAGCTTACAACAACAACAATATCTGGCCGGGTATTGTTAGCAAGATACATCAGTGCCCCAATTGCACTAAGATATGGAGTTTCATCACCAACGAGCTCTTCCTCATTTTCTTGAGGCTGAAATTGATCTTTATTTATGTCAAGCGATCTCACCACCATTGGGGTACTTAATGGATGTGCATTATCCATGTAAAATCTCTTTAAAACCTTTTCAATGTATGTTGATGGACAAAAATTTCATTTGTTACATGCTCAATTTGTAAGCCAAGATAAAATTTTGTCTTACTAAGATTTTTCATTTCAAATTCTTTCTTCAAACATTCTACAACCTTTGGAAGCTCTTTAGAAGTTCCAATTATATTCAAGTCATCAACATACACAGCTATGATGACAAATTTAGATTCAGACCTTTTAATAAAGACGCATGGAAAAATATGATCATTTTTGTACCCTTCCTTTAGCAAAGACTCGCTAAGGCGATTGTACCACATTCTCTCTGATTGCTTCAATCCGTATAAGGAGTTCTGAAGCTTTATTGAACAAGTTTCCCTTGAACTTTTATGTGATTCAGGAACTTTAGATCCTTCACGGGTTTTCATTAAAATTTCATTGTCTAGGGAGCCATATAAGTAGGTTGTGACAACATTCATCTACCGCCTATCAAGCTTTTCATGGACTGCAAGATTTATTAGATACTTGAAGGTAATTGCATCTACCACGGGAGAATATATCTCCATATAATCAATGACAGGTCTTTGCGAAAACCCTTGTGCAACAAGTCGTGCTTTATATCTTACGACTTCACCTTTCTCATTTCGTTTTCGCACAAAAACTCATTCGTACCCCACTGGCTTGACACCTTCAAACGTTCGAACTATTGGTCCAAAAATTTCATGTTTTTCGAGTGAATTCAATTCCGCTTGAATTGTATTTTTTCACTTTGGCCAATCATTTCTTTGTCTACATTCATCGATATATTTTGGCTAAAGATCCTCATCTCGTTGCATTATGTCAACTGCAACATTATATGCAAAATTGTTGTTAACAACAACGTTATTTCGGATCCATATTTTTCCCGTAGAGACATAACTTATTGATATCTCTTCATTTTCATCATTTCCGGGTACTAGAACCTCCTGTGATATCTTATCAATTACTATGTCTTTATGCTCCTCTTGAGCAATTGCCTCCGTGTTATGATTAACTTGATCATTTGCTCCCTTCTTTTTTCAGGGATTTTTATCACTGGAACCGGATGGTCTACCACGTTTAAGGCGTGGCCTAAACTCATTTGCATTATCGTACTATCCAGCTTGGACATCAACTCGAATTGAAGCATTTACAGCTAGAATATGCGATTTAGTAACTCGTGAAAGGTTAGTAAATACATCTGGCAATTGATTTGCAATATTTTGCATATAAATGATCTTTTGAACTTTTTGTTCACATTGATTTGTACGAGGATCCAAATGAAATAGAGATAATACGTTCCAATCTATCTCTTTTTTCAGTCGTTTATTCCCCCCCCCCCCCCCCCCCCACCGTAAACAACCAACAACTAAAATCAAAAAATATAAAAAATAACTATCA